>JTDE01000052.1:341045-359304 GCA_014338405.1 Paragonimus skrjabini miyazakii | reverse complement strand
AAATTCAGACTCTGATCCTTGTCGCGAAGTATCAGTAGACAAAACAATGGGATAAGTCTAGCACTCATTAGAACTGGTAGCTAGTTCGGTTTGTCAGCAGATACCTCTTGAAAAATATTGGTGTAGCAAATCACATAGATGATGTACATCCAGTAGTCAGTTTCTGTTGTGAATTGCTTGGGCAGATTATCATAATCTACCGGTTGACACATTTACATGCTTAGTTAACAGCTTCCCAAACTCACTATCGATTTGAGCAGCCGTAGTACTGGAGTAGAGTTATTTGTGGCTAGTACTGTAGTATACATTTCTGTTCATATTTTGTCTTTCACACGGCAGGTAACACTTCAATTCCCCTTAGTCCACATTCAAAAGAGTCATCAGGTCTATCACAGTCCTTCGTTAACGTATAGCATTTTAATGGACGAAGAAACCCAGTAGAGCAACAGAAATACAAGTAGGAATATGTTCGCTTTTATTTCAGACAAATTTGTGCATTAGGGTGAGTGTACCGATTTGATTCGAAAAACCAATCGCCTGGACAAGACGCAATTCAAAAGAGCGTTTTACTGGAACAAGTAGGTTTCATGTGAGTTGTCAGATGCACGGTAGTTTGCAGTAGTCTGTGGGTTTGAATGCTACAAGCTACAGAAATCGTCCTCAGTAGTCCTCCTTCTCTCTAAATAAAGTTTTCTGTTCTGTCAACACGTACACAGTTCCGCTACTACTGTACGACTCAGTAGTACTTGCTTACGAACGTTTAGCTGACACCAATCTAGCTAAAATATTATCGCCCCTTTCCACCTAAATGGATTCGTTATTTTCACCAATATATTTGCCAGGTTTCACTTAGACATTCACATTTTATGAGAACACTGAAAACAGATGTTATTCCGAGTGGGTTTTTATGCGTCATCTAATTGACAAATCTTTCCAAAAAGCGAAACAAGGAGCCTGTAGATTTTTGAGCACCCAGTTCTTGACGCAGACATCGGATGGAGCCTGTTACCGGAAAACTAGGCAACTCAATAGGGACTGCAATCATTGTGGTACAATTCAGTAACACCGTACAAAACTAGTGAATGCTGGAACCTCGTGCCATAGGCGTTCGTTATCTTGTCTTGTTACTTCTACCTACAGTGTACAATTTTACTTCTTCCCGTAAGGACCACTACTTTTGTAGTACAATGACACAACTATCCAATAATATCAAGCTTCATTATCCAGCTTGGATTAGCATAAGTTTACTCAAAAATATTCATAGTTCTATTCTCGCACATATCGTCGACGGAGATTGCCAATTGGAGTATGAGTCCAGCCCAGAGGGGACAGAGAACACAATCCAATGCTTGGGCCACATGACGACCTTCACAACTCAAGTGTTCCCTCGGACATCGTCCTAGCGCAGCAACCAAAGGATGAGTCCACTAGACCAATCATAAACTACTTCCACATCCTGAAAATATAATGGGGAAATTCTGTTGCACTAAGACGGAAGGGTTTTACAAGAAAGTTACATTCTTATGCCTAAAAGAGAAACCAGTATGGAAAAAGGTATTGGAAGTGTATGGGAAATGGAAAGCCGTGATCAATCGCGATTTGGGTTCAATTTGAAATTATAACATACGCCCCAAAGGAGTCCGAACGTTAACAATGTTTCCGAAGGTTTCTCAGCTGATTGCTAAACGAAACATTCCGTTTCCTGTGGAATCGTCACATTTTCGAAAGTACACAGCAACTTGTCATTCGATTCTCGGTACAGCAAAATATATCACGCATGTGTGCGTCAACAGGAGCTTGAAGTCTTCGTCATTCTCTGTACAAAACGATTAAATTAGTCAAAAAGTTGAGCATGTGATTTTATTTTGTTTGTTATTGTTATAGCCATTTCTAGAGATACCCGATATCTCTGAAATTATCTCTCCTTTGTGTATCTTTCCCGTCTTGATCCCCTATCCGTTCCCATCTTCCCGCAGGTCGATATCATCTGCTGTTGGAAGTGTCTATAGCGAAAGTTGCAGAACATCGAAAGGTCTTTACGAATAAGACATTAGTTACAATTCATTGTTCAACTTCCAGTTACTCACCTTATAGTCATCACTGAAAATATAGGTATGCATCCTTCACTGGTACATGTGGCACACATCTTTATCTTACATAAGCGATATACTGTCACATTGACAGTTGTTTGATGATTATGTAAATAAGCGGAAACAGATCGATCACCGCATGAGATGTATAAAATGACTTACGGAGCTAACGTAACCAGTGTAAACTGCGCACGGAGTGAAAACATACGACTAAAGCCAAACAAATATAATCAACAAATCTCATTAGTACTCTTAACGATATCTCCGGGACCGGTAGCCTAGTCGGTAAATACCTCAGAGTGTGCCAAGACAACCATCAACATGACTTCCAAACTTACTAGTGGTCACTATCATAAGAGTTCAAACAAATGCCCAAGCATGTCTTACGATGTATGGTATACAAATAAAATTTCCAAATGAATAGTTTACCAAATTTTGGCAGTGTTCATTTCACGTACTGGTGGGAGGACCACCGAATAGGTAGCCGACAAGTTTATTTTATTAACCTATACCTTCGGTATTCATTCAAATTACTTCAGCACTAATCACTATAGACAAGATTGTTGACTGTCATATATACTTCACCGTTTCGGAGCTGACTGCAACAAAATAATAACCGCACGTGTTGTCACACCATTTCACTAATCCAAACTCGACGAGCGAAGTACGAGCTAAGTAAGCGATGTTAAAAACACCCGATTAATTTCACGTCAGTTAGAAAAAACGACGTGTTAGATCTGCTCTCTAGACCAACGATGAGCTGCGAATAAGCGATTATTGTATGTTCAGTCTAATTCTGTCGGCTAAACGGGAGGATAAACATTTCTGTCATCCAAACGATAAATTTGAGAGGGACCGGATTCTATCCTTCAGGAAAATGAATTTTAACAGTATGCAACGCAACTAACGACTTGATGGGTCAGAGTATATTATCATCGGTTTCTTGAGATTAATGTAAGACTGAAGAATCATCAAAGGCATCCAAAAGAAACAAGCTCGGAGTTCACAAAGAGGCCTTAAGTAGGACAGCTAGGAATGGAAGTGCTGAACGTACGCGACCAAAAATCGATTCGCCAGGCTGCTCAAGTTGGAGAAACCGACGAAAGTGTAGACAGTCACGTGTCTCACAAGAAATGATGTACCGTAAATCATACCCCTTGTTTATATGGAGGATCGTTAGCTTGAACGGAACAACAGTTAATAGGGTGATGCGGCTGTGTGCATACAAACTATTCAACTCTGATCAACGAGGAGGCTAATAAATTTCACCATTTTGACCTGGTGAGTTATTCGGTAACCAAAAGAACCCTCGCTTAGTACGCTTAGAAAAGACGCCTTCAATTAGTGTTAAAATGTTCCATTTGATCTGATAATCGACAAAAGAGTGAATGAATTTCCATCTCTTGTCATAGACAACCCAGTGAGGTGTTGTTATGGTTAGTGACAACCACTATATATGTAGTTGTTACTGGTGTGTGGAAGGTGGTGCGCCAAGTTAATAACCCCAGTGATTTACAACACAAGACCATATGTAAATGAAATGACTGAAAGCATAAACCGAGCTGGTTTGTGAGTGATACTCGCAGCTGACCTACTAACAAGCATAGGTGGCTTTCGAGCACATAGAACTCACTGCCCACGATTGCTTAGTAAAGTTTCAGCATACTTGAACATTCACCGGGAATCAAAGAAAGTGTGAAATCAGAACCGCTGTGCATAGCCAAATCTGGTTAGGGGATGAATTAGTTGGTAACATTCAGCAGGTACGAAACGCCGTTCTAGTTACTGTATTCACCTATCGACCGCAAGCCGCAAATTCAACATTGCATCATTGTTACGCTCATGATTAATGTTCGCAGTTCATAAATTCTAAGGTGCATCACGGATTTAGTGACTCTTCGACGGTATCTGGTTCAATATGCCCAGAAAAAATTGACTGTCAAAAATTCCAGAGCAATTTGAGAACAATCTTTAATTTGGTTTATTGATAACGTATCACTCTTGACACAGAAACTGTTTCAGACCAAATGGACCAGTTATAAATTTGATGATAGTCCATTTGGTCTGAAGAAACGTATGTGCCACGAGTAAAACATTGTCAGTAACACAATAAACAGATTGTTCACAAGTTGCTCTGAAATTATGGATGCTCAGTCGATCTCAAATGTATTCCAACTAACAACTGACTGTCAAGCTATTCCCACAATCTACCTCAATTTACAACTTCAATAATTTCATATACATTGAACATCACCCACAATCGTTCGCAGTTGCTAAATTCCCTTAGGCCTACCAGTTGACCCTTTTCGAAAAAAAGCACTAGACTCGAGTTTTGCTCTCATTGGAGCAGCTCGTCAGTAGTGTATATCCTCGCCACTGCCGGGACTAGAATTCCGTCCACGCTTTTCATGAGGCAACCGTGTTTACCACAGTGCCATTGACCTCACATTATGCACGACCGAATTATCATATGTGAACACTCAACCACTTTCGTTTGTGAGTAATGATCAGGTTGCCTGATCGTCTCGATAGGAAACAGTTATTGTCTGTTAACTCCAATCGGTAACCCCGCGAGTAGGACTTCTCCCCAAGTTGAAATCACAGAAATCATTCACTTGTTAGGCGGTATTATGATTACTGATGAGTAGTAGGGGCATTTGGTTTATATATATATATATTGAACATCGCCCACAATTGATCGCAGGTGTCACATTTCCATAAATTCTCCAGTCACCAGTGCCGTTTATCTGCCAGACGTCTAGGAGTGATGATAGTGTGCAGAAGGACTTCATACTCTAATTTTTACCTTCCGAGTTATCCATTCAGGTGGCTCGAAGGAACTCAATATTCTGTTTATCTACGGTCACTGTTGATTTCTGGCTTTGTTTACAGCAAGTGGGGTGAACAAAGTGTTTAAACTAGAGATGTTTCACATTAGTCAAGTCGTTATACACAGTGTTCATCAAACAATGTAACCCGAAATTTCCCACATGAGTAGAGCTGACCAATCATAGTACACCCAAACTCCGAGCGTTGATGAATGGTTCGTCATATGTTGAAGGTACGGCACAGTTATGACAGTTAACCCCTAATTTGTTTTATTGATCTGCCGCCGTACTAGACTCGGGAATGGCTAAACATCAGTAATCTGCAATGGAAGTTCATCATCTTTGCTATATCCGCGAATTGCCCTGGTTTTCTTATGAGACTCACACGATGTGTCTATGGCTGCATGTGCATGTATGTCTGCACGTACAAAGTGGTCACACACGACGTTTGTTCGTTGACTACAGATTCGTGGTAAAGTCAGCATGAAGGAGTTCATGCGTGACACATCATTTTGCTTGGAGTTGAAAAGTCTTGACTTTAGTGTCCCATATTAATCTCGAAATACTTGGGGGTAATTGACCTTTATCTCGGTGGATTGTGTTGAACGGGAGCCTTTTAAGATAAATACGGATGCTTTTGGAAAAAGTGTGTGGACAAGTTGGTTGCCAAAGAACAACCATCAACAACCATATATACATACGCGGTCAGTGACAAGGATATGCACTACTGACGAGTTGCTGTAATGAGAGCGAAACTCGAATTTAGTGCTTCTTTTGAAAGTGGCCGACTGGAAAATCTATGGGAATCCGACAGCTGCGATCAGATGTGGGTGATGTTCAATCTACGTGAAGAGTCATAAAAATGGTCAGTGGAGGTTATGGACGGTATGTTTGTTATCAATTACGCAATCACTGTTCCAAATCGTGGGCTTGATTGACTTTGGGCCAAGAGAGGTTGTGTCAGCACGAACTTCTGATCATAGATGTCAGGGTTGCGCAATCGATACTAATAGCCTCGTCAACCGTCAACACTCGAAATCTCACCATTTTTGATCGATCC
This sequence comes from Paragonimus skrjabini miyazakii, assembly GCA_014338405.1. NCBI lineage: Eukaryota > Metazoa > Platyhelminthes > Trematoda > Plagiorchiida > Troglotrematidae > Paragonimus > Paragonimus skrjabini miyazakii. Next base: position 353,326 of record JTDE01000052.1, on the reverse strand, counting down.
CTTGGCCCTCGGTAAGCAATCTTATATGCATGTTTCTTCCAGAGAGAATGATTAGATTACAGATGAATGCTTAGAGTCGGTCAAATGATATGCACTACTGACGAGCTCTAATGAGAGCGAAACTCGAGTCTAGTGCTTCTTTTCGAAAGGGGCCGACTGCAAAGTCTATGGGGATGCGACACCTGCGATCAATTGTGGGTGATGTTCAACTTGAAAGTTAACCAAATCCCCGACTACTCATCAGTAATTTTCAAATTTTGTTTTTAATCAATGGGTTTATCCGTACATTTTGGTTAGGTTAAGAATGAAGTCATTTTGGTTCCAGTTACCTCGCTGCACAAGACCGATGGTCATGTCTTTCCGGTAGTTTGAGTATTTGTAACTCAATTGCTTAGTCCGAATAACTAAATCATTCAAACCTTATAGCTCGGGCAGGTAAGAACGCCTTCCAACAAGCGCCCATCATGAACTCCCCCTCTTAACCTATCCAAGTTGATTGGCGCTGATTAGTTGAACCTTGCCAAGTTTATGCTTGTGGTCGCAATGAAATGGCATTTTCGACTAATCTAATCATCTATTCCATTGCTTAGAACTTGAGGAAGAAAATGTTAGTCACTATTTGTATCACACAATTGTACCAGAACCAGGTGAGAACTGAACGGAAGTAGTGTTGTTAAAAGAAAAATCAATCGAACAAACATTGATCAATACGGTTTCAAATCTCTTCACTGTGGTTCAAATCAGAATGGGTCCAGGTTTGTGTACCTATTGCACATTTGTTTTCCAGTCCGCATGGAAAGAAACTCTACTGGAGACTTTTAACATGGGCCAGACCTACGAATACTGTTATCTTCATAGTGAGAAACAGAGTGACTATCGACTATCTTGCGAACTATGTAAAGTTATCGTTCGCTATACACTGTTTACCATGACAACGGAAATATTTATTGCGTTTTTCCATTATCGTCGTTACACTTTCGTAAACAGTTCAATTTTTGCAGTAAGGTGCAAGGACCATGTAACACAACGTCTAACACAAGTACTGTTAAAATTAGTGAAATCTGTTTATAAGTCGAAGGGATTTGTTAGAGATAATGTGAGATTTTTCATCCCGTCAGAATGAAGCACAACGCTTGAGTTTTATTGTTAATGTGATCGGGTAACTTGAGTTCAGTGTTTCTTCGAAAGGGATCACTTAAAAATTACAACGGGATGTGAAAACAGGGATCAATTACTAGGTTGTTTCGAATAAAACCCACGATCTAGCTTAAGTAGGTACCTTGAATCAATTATACATTGTTGGAAAATCGAATGCGTTTTTGATGCAGTGGAGGTCGCTTTAATCAACTTCATATGTCTCAGGATTTACAAAGACGTCGACACATCCGGCCTGTATTCGCCCTTGTTTGAGCGACTTTCATATCTAAATTACATGTATAACTCACGCAAAAGTACTGAGTCCATTCATCCGTAACTCAGGAAGGAGGCGCATCATGTTTTGTGTCAGTTAACGAATGAAATTATAATAAACTACTTAATTTTCATTGTCATCAACTCAACTGTAGTTTCTGAGTGACATTTTTCATAAATTTCTGGTTGTGTTTCACTGGCTATACTGATGTGCAAATGAAGGATGAAAATCTCTTGCAAGAGATGTGTTCATCCCTTGCCTACTCATGCACAGTTAAACAGCAACGGTCAAAATCAACAAACCATAGCGAAATGGGTTAGACATGAATTTCGGTCTGAAATTTGTACCAAAAAGATAGTCTGAACAGTGATTTACAAAACCGACTATCATGGCATGAGTGACAAAACAAATGGCACGTCCATTTCATTATATCAACTGGATGGAAACTTGTAAGCTCTCATATGAACAAACGATACAAGCAAATGAATACGGGAAGGCCAGAAAAGAACTGGCGTGTCTGATGTTGAGGTCTCAGATTGCACAACCGTTCACGTGACCGATGTAATTAGGCCACTAAAAGCACACAATGTAAAACACACCCAAAAAACTGTCAGTTAACACATTGTCTTTGATGAATTGCTACTTAAAAATCTTCCATTGCAAAACTATGTGAACAATTGTAGGTTTAATTTAGTAGAATCACGTAAAAGGACTATATACAACGTTTTACGTGTTTTTTTCATTCGAGCAGAATTAGAGTGGAAGTTAGCCAAAAAAACCAATATCCTCCTGGACAATAAGATTCGATCGCTTTGAAAAACCACAGTCTAACTCAATGTTCACGTAAATTAACAAATGTGTGCTTCCTATTTAGAAAAAAATACATTGCTCTTACTTGCATGCATTTTATCAGGCAAACTAATATTCCTAGCTTAACAATTCACCATTATTTCGAAAGCACTTATTTTGTACTCTATATTCTGTGTAAACTTTGTTGGCTCATGTCATGTTTTGATCTCTCTGTATGATTCTAGAAGAGTTTACACTCATGGCAAACGGAACATATAACAAGTTTGTACAAATTTACGAAATAGGTAAACGAGCTACTTATATATCAAAGTAATGTATGTTATTAGAAGGTGCATTCATCGTTCTGCTTCCGGACGTCAAAAGGCTTACCTCAATGGGGTCATCAGTTTGCACTCAATATTGCTAGTTTTGATGTTCTTCAAACGAAGCCGTCTTCAACTAAGTGGGGGTGGACTTTTAACTAGTGATCTATTTTCTGTTCTTTCTTGGATCATACTGGTAAAACGTTGAAGACCCCACTCGAACGAACATTCCGAGCAACTTGATGTTCCATCAGATTCAATCAAGGTTGCATGCACTTCATGGTAATGGTATATATATATCAGCTTACGATAGGTTGAATGAGTTATCTTTTTGAATAGTTGTTGAATGCACCGGATCAATGATCTTCTCAACAGACTAACACTACCGATGTATTGAGTACAGAACGACTGACCTGAATTAATAGCCTCACAGACCCCCTTGCCGATTTTTTCATCATCGCAGAGCTGCCATCCAAAAAGGACAGGTCTTCGTCACTAGATCTTTATAATGCCTAGTATACGGGGTTTGTTGCATAATTTTAAATCATTTAGGACCTCCCCAGAATCAAGTGCATTTTGTCTATTGATGTTATGCAGGTACTTGCATTCAGGTCTGGTGTTTACTTGTCTGTCAGATAGGTAACAGATCTCAGTGGGTAACCGTAAGAGGAAAGCAGGCCAAACCACATCCGGCAGTACCGTCATGTCTTTCTCTTCACTAGGTTATTCGCTTTATTCTAGGAGAGACCGAAACCGAATTTGCTGACCATGGAGGACGATTTACACCAGCATCTGCTGCACCCGATAGACTATTAAATGATTTTAGGGATACTGGTGAGTAGTAGGGGATTTTGATTTTTCATATAGATTGAACAGCACTCACAAATGATCGCAGCTGTCACATTCCCATAAATTTTCCAGTCGACCCCTTTCGAAAAGAAGCACCAGACTCAAGTTTCGCTCTCATCAGAGCTCGTCAGTAGTGCATAACCTTGCCACAACCGGGACTAGAACTTCGGTCACACTTTCATCAGGCAACTCTGCTGACCACTGTGACACTGACCTTACACTAAGCCCGTTTGAATCATCACACGTAGAAGCTCAGCCAAAATCGTTCGTGAGTAATCCAACATTCACATAACAAATTTTCTGAAGCAATGTACATTGTCCATAGTAATGTCTCTGCTGCCGTGTTCCAGGCAAACATTCGTTTCGGCCAAAACGTGTTCCACTATAAGTTGTCACTTTAAGTTGGCCGACTTGTAACGTCAATCACTTTTCAATGTCATTAACGATATGAAGTGCAAAACCATATCGAAAATAAAAAAATCGTGTACTCAAGATCCGAGCTTTTTCATAGTTTTAGAGTTAAGTCTAACTGTACATCACAGTAACTCAACCTGTCACAGAATATGGGCTTTTACAAGGCTGTGAACATTACTGATCTACACTCATGCAAATTAAAACACTCTTACTAGTCGGCACTCAAAGTTTCATTGCTTTAGTGGCAATATCCTAGCTATGCTGACCCCCGTATTTATAGTGATTACTTCAATTATACCTTGCGTAACAGCAACCACATATTAAGAAAAGATATTCAATTTGCACAATAAGTCAAAATCCCATAATACCCACAAGTGAAGGGTAATTTTGTGAAGGATTTGATTACAACAACTCCTTATCGGGTTAATTACGTAACATTCCATTACATCCTAGTTGTCGAGTATACAAAATCAAAAACAATTTGTCACATAACCACGAATAACAATTCTGAATTAGGGGTAAATTAAGTGAGCAAGTAAACCATCTGAGTTGTCAAGTGGGTATGGGAGACCATATTAACCGTACGGCTCAGACAATTTTCTTCAGAGCGCACAACTGTGGGTTGCCCAAGTGAAGACATATCGCTCCGCTGTGGCCAGAACACGAAATATGACTCTTTTGGATTGACTATTGGGCAAACCATAAGTGGACGAGAAGGTCATTTCCAGTGAGTCAACGAGGTGCGGCAGAATTGAACTCGAACTGTACTTCACCTCAACTTTAGTCGGCCTGACTAGATGTCAATCATGTGTTCGTTGAGAAAGGTGTTTGCTTGTGCGACCGATCCAGACTGTTCCATAAGAACACCTGAGAGAATAAACCTGGGAAGAGGTCACATATCTGGGTAAGGTATCTTCTGGTTGTACATTTCAGGGAGTGTGACTTCCGGTTCTGTTGGTTCTATGTGCCTATCAACGACGTTTTCGGAACAAGTGTTCTCTGCGAATGTCCACCCTAAAAATATAACTTCTACTTTAACCATGTCATTAGTACGTCTTCATAACTCTGTTAAACTACGGACGCGCTTTCTCTTCCATTTGGAGTATGTAACTGAAAAGAACTGGTCATTCTAAGCCCCCTTTCTGTGAATACGCCCTTAAGTTGAATTGCCTGCACGACGATTCACTGTCATATCCAGGAAGGATATTCGTCCATCTTTTTTCCCCTCAAGCATAAAGTTGATATCAGAACGCACTGTCTGCCAGTAACCTAGCTAGATTCATAGTTAGACAAACTATGCCAATGGTATCATCTACTTACCTCTTGTAAAAAGTGCTTTGCTCGATAGTCCCGCAAGGCATAGTCCTTTTTGACATTCTCGTGAAAATGTCTTCCAGCAGTGGGCTTGACGGTGATTCCATCGTAACGTCATTCTTTACACCGCATCTCTTTTCAAAAATCTGAAAATGCACATTGTGTGTGTTTGTGTGCTAACTGACGTTAACTGTTTGATAGTCCTCGGTTAGGCCCATATTTAAACCTTCAGAACGAGTATACTTGCAGAACTCAACGATTTCTACGTCAGGAGAGACCATATACCAATAGAAAGCGTCTTCTTGTTTTCAACACTCAGCGACTGAATGGAGTTGACGAACTTGAATGTACCTTTTAGCGCATGATTTGTTTTGTCCTTCCACACGTGTCCTAATAGCTCTGTTAGCCAATGTTATAGTGATTTACATATATCAAGAGTCGGGTGGAATGGCAACTCTTTCATATGAACCCTTGACTTACCATATAGTCCCAGTAGTGTGGCCCCAGTTGCTCGACTGTTGTCATGGGGTCAATCCAAACGTTCTGTTTCAGATTTATTACGGTTTTGGAAATGCACTTCCCTGCCGTATTGGTCCCATACTTTTCAATTAGTATCGCTGAATTTATGTAAATATAGCTTTCGATTGGCCCATGACGTGGGGAGACGGTAGACTAGAGTTTTGCTCTTACTAGAGCTCATCGAAGGTTGCGTTTGGACATCTATATAGGATTGATTGGTCACGCTTAGTGTGAGGTTACTGGTGTTGTGGTTAATGCATTAGTCTCACTGACACAAAGGTCGGTGTGTAAATTTCGGTTTGAGTAGATATATGCACTATTGATGAGCTCTGCTAAAAGGGAGACTCAAATGTAGCGTTTACTTAGGAAGTGCACCGGCGGAAAGTCGTATATGAATGCAAGGACTATGCTCAAATGTGGATTTTGTTTAATTTAAAATAATCAAAATTCCAGACATCCAATTCAATTTATGCAAATAGCTCAATGTAATAGTCATTGTCTGCCAGTGTTGCTCTGTTCAACAAAATGATCTCTGCACCTTTATTGCCCTTGATAATAATATCTTGTCGGCTGTTCTCAAATCTTCCATTTCTTGGATATTTCGTTTTATCAAAATACTGCACAAGTGTGGTCTATTGTGCAGGCATCGATAGCTCATCATAACCAAAGTAGTTCTGATGTGTTCTGCACTGAATGCCAATGATGCAATCAACGATTCATCCCTACTGTATAACAATCTGTAATGAGCTGCAAAACCTAGAACATAATGATAAAACTTCTTGCAACGATTTCTGCAGATGAATCGCAGAAAACGTTGAATGCACCAGCATGGATTGATTGGGAACTCTGATGTCATGCTTGTAAGATACAAGCTACTTTTCAATTTTGTCGACTTCATACCCGCCTTCTTCCTGGCACTGTGTTGAACGTATTCGTCAAACTAAATACGTTTTTCAATGGCACATGATTTTACCGTCTCGATTAACCGGTTCAAATGTTTGTCAGCTCATCAGTCTTTCCAGTGGTCGTTACCAGTTCATTCAGTGCATTCCGTTGTAGTGTGCTTGCCACTCCGGAAGTATCTTTGATGTTGTCACACAACAAAACATTAATTATGGAATCGAATATGGGTGGTCGTCTGCCCAAGTTTATTCCTATTCTTCAAGTAACCATTCAGCTGCGTAAGCACGGTGGGAACTTTTACTCATTTCAACGTTTCGAATAGTCTCCATGAGTTTCTCAGCAGAAAACGGTGATTTTGCGAACATCCTGTTTTCGGCTATTCGTCATCCAAACAACTACGTAACATTTTATATCATTACGTTTGTCAATTATAGTTTTCACGTACTCACAAGAAGTTTGACAATATTTTGCCATTCAAACTACGTTTCCATACCAGTAAAACAATAGTTCATAGAAGAGGGTTGCTTGCTGGAGATGGAGGATGTTATTCAATGAAGATGTTGGATGATAATTACGCCAAATGGAACAACTATTCCCTTGCTGCACAGTCGTGATCGAGCAAAAACCAGAAATGTTTGTACACTAGATTAATCTCCGATAAATCGATTCACCTCTTCAAACTATGTCCAATTGATGTCCAACCAACATGTGTGACTAGTTCTCTGTCCGTCATCTACTACGAGGTATAGTGATTTGCACCACTGGTGAGTAAGTCGCGATCAGGTGTACAGTCAAAAATGTGTTTTTTTTACATATTCAAAGGAGTTATGCAGCCTAATCAATACCTTTTTTGCAGCAGTTATATTGGTGGGCAATGACGGAAATATTGCGTTCACAAGAGCAAATAACACTTTCGTCCGTTCTTTGATCCACGTCTTCAAGATTACTAATGAGAATACTGAATTGTTTATATGTATGTATATATACATATGCTGCTTCTGATCACTGTGTCTTGTGTATTGATTACGCGTACACCTAATTTAAATCGGAGGTGTGACTACTGTGGTTCGTGATACATTCTCATGATTACCTTTTGTGTTGCTTTCCAAATATATGTGTTAGGTCCCAGAGCTTCAAGTCATTACAATACACTTATTCAAGAACCGAACTGGTGTCTGACACCAACTCAATCCATAGAGAGTTATCAAAATTCGCATTGGGAAAAAATCTGGGCTGCAGAGAGATGTGTTGCAGTCAAACAACTTACCGCCACAATCTTTGCACAGTATCTCCAAAAGATAATATACAATATTGTACAGGAGTACGCTTGTTAAGACGGGAATTACGTCAGACCTATGAGGCCTCTCAGTTGAGTCTAGTTAAGTACACCAGAAAAACAGTCTTGTTATTAACCTAGACGTTCAACTCTCGTTCTCAAAACAGACATTGTATTTGTTGATTTGTAACCACGACAACACACATTAGAGGGACAAGCAAAAAGAAACCAAAAATTATCTAGAAAATGGAGAAGCGTTAATCAATAGGTCAATCTTATTAGCATACTAAGCCTACCAATCCAAGTATGGTTTCATTGGGTGTTAGCCACTTAGTTCAAGCCAGAAACGAGGCAAAATGAGCTGCGTCTCATCGCACGCTTAAAACGTGCAACAGTGTTAAACTGTACAAGTTCTTTACAGTTCTGTAGCACATTACAAGCCTCTGCTGCGAGCTTTATTTCCGTTCTGTTTTTTTTTGGACCAAGGTCAAGGAAATGTTGAGACGTTGTTTGGTACGTATTCTTATGGTTATCAGCTAATTTTAACAGCCTATTCAAAAACATTTTTTTACACTATGTATTTCTAGAGCACATTTTTTCTCCATCTCGCCATCGTGGAGGTGGTGGGAAATAACGGATGGAAGCCACCCCTTTGTGCACAGAAAACTGGTACCAAATTGCCCTGGTAACGAGTTTGCATTGATTTGCTAGTTTGTTGATTCTGTTGTTTAGCTTCACAACGTTCACTGAACTTTTCTCTGCTGGTCCGCAAAATGCATTTGACACCTGATGAAGTGCAGCGAAATGTGCTCTTGTAAAAAGACTGTTTTTGAGATCTGCTCAAAAGTGTTTCGGGAAAATGTTGTTTCGACCGTTAGTTAATCACTGATTTCTAGTGAGTAGTAGGTAATTTCTTTGATTTTTGAGTGTCACCTGTTTTTGATTCAAAACGGATATGCATAATGAATCCATGAGTTGAACGTCGTGTTCTCTGTACGTTTCTCACTGTATCAATGGGGACAAACACATTTTGCGAATTCCCTTTGCCTAATCATGTTGACACACTCACAATTTGGCCGCGTCACGTGAGTTACAACACACGCGCACATACACACCATACTACCTAAGCCAAATTCGTTGACTGCACATACACAATACTTGTAAACACCTGGCTTTATGACGAATTTACACGTATATTTTGCCTGGTACAATAGCAAATAGTGCTTCCACAAATAGCGAATTGGAAATTTAACAGGATGGTGAATTGTCGACCTCTATGTAGAAATTCACTAGGCTGAGATAAGGGTGAGTTGAATAGGATATTGGATCGAGTGGAAGCCGCTGTAATTTTTGTCGTACACAAAACAAGCCCGAACTGAATAGTATGGTTACCTAAATCAAGACTTCAAGTCGTGGGGTGCAGTGACACTGCACAGTAGCGGAGGTTAATGTAAATTCCACGTTGTAGCATGTGTCGTCTAACGAAGGGAGTCAGGAGCTCAAAATGTGACGCTAATTTTGTGTAAGGTTATTATGTCCATTCGTAAACTCAAGTTTCCTCAGCTCATAGAAGGTGTTTAGTGAGACTATCCCCCATTATGGAAACCATTGGCGTTTCGGTCATGTTTGGACATTATTACGTGACAGAGTTCGACCACTGATTGGTAGTAGGGTATTGTAGTTTTCATATAGATTGAACATCACCCAAAATTGATCGCAGCTGTCGCATTCCCGTAGACTGTCCAGTCGTCTCCTTCCGAAAAGAAGCACAAGACTCGAGCTCAGTAATCAGCTGCCGTTCAACAAGTCAATGATTTCTGTGATTTCAACTTGGAGTGAAGTCCTAGTCGAGGTGTCATCGATTGGAGTTAATAGACAGTAACTGTGTCTTCTATCGAGTCGATCGGGCAACCTGATCATTACTCACAAGCGAAAGTGGTTGAGCGTTCAAATATGATAATTCGGTCGTGCCTAATGTGAGGTCAATGGCGCAGTGGTAAACACAGTAGCCTCATGAAAACGTGGCCGGAGTTGTAGTTCCGTCAGTCGCAAGGATATGGACTACTGACAAGTTGCTGTATTGAAAGCGAAACTCGAATTTAGTGCTTCTTTTCGAAAGTGGCCAACTGGAAAGTCTATGGGAATGCGATAGCTGCGATCAGATGTGAGTGATGTTCAATTTGTAGGAATTCGATCAGTGAAACCGACTACAACTAAAATTTTGACTTCATGCTCTTTGGGTGAAAATATTCACGGGACATATCGGTACTAGTTACCAGATCTCAACAGTTTGAGTCTTCCGGTAACTGTTAGCAATCTGTACATGTGAAGAACATCGAAGAACATACAACAGTTTGCAGCTACCCAAGGTCAATTTTTCCGTGAAAGCTGCAATTTCACTCTCGTCATCCAAGTATAATATCGATCGCAAAACATTTTACTTTTAACATACTTTTAATTATCACATAAAATCGAACGCTAGAAAATGGTAAGCCGGTTATCCTCACAGGATTTGCATCTTTGAGTGCATTACTGGACTTCTTGATGGGATTAACTTGTTTCCAGATTTTATTAAAACCTACAGGGTTTAGAGTACGGAATGTTGAGCAATAAGTATATATCTGTCTTTACTATATTCGGGCGTGTTGTTAGGCGTATCTAATCAAATCAGTAGACAAAATTTCTGCATGTTTAAACTTTTAATTCAGGTATATTTTTAGTAAGGAAATGCACTTTATCATCAAAACTGAGTCCTCGATTTTGACTGACAAAAATTACATTTCTGGTCAACCAGATACTAAACGGAGAAAGTACTCGGAAATGTGCACTACAGTCCACATTGTGTCTCTCTCCGAAAAGGAGGCTTTAGGCTGGATGACTGGCTGTCAGCCAACAGGCTGTATGAATAATTATGTCTTGGCGATATCAATTCTTTGAGCATTTTACATAAGCATGTCATCGAACTGTGAACGATTGTTGTCAATTCTTGATGGTAAGACCTTCTAGCGATCCAAACCATTTAGCTCTAGCTCGCAAGTAGTAAAAACCCATATATCAAAGTAGAATGGGCTACTCCTTAGAAGTCACGTTTATAGTCACAGCACGATCATTCTATCCGACAAACTGAGAGGGATATGTTGATCGTATGGCAGGACTTTCAAAATTGGACTTTGTAACAGTTTTTCAATACACTCCTGTTTAAATTTTGTCTGAATGATTGTAGAGAAAAACTAGTAATCCGGTTCTGTAACTCTGGATTTTCGATAAGGTTGACGAGTTTAATTATCTGTTAACGCAACCAAGAATAAAGCATCAAACAGCTCATCAGATGTGTAGATAGCAAATACGTGACATAGGGAGCAGTGTATCTACAAAAGTTATTTGTGGGAAACTTGACTTCTATCACTAAGACTGAGTTGGTTTAATTCCGATGTTCAGCTGCGGAACTATTTGTACTTCTTCTCCATTTAAAAAGTCACTAAGAAACAAGCATTCCCCAGGATAAAATCCATTTTTTACGATCCTAGTATTTACATTACGGATGATTTGAACATAAACTTCAATGAAAAAATGCAATCAATCATAAACCAAAAACCTAACGCAGTATCCGTGTGTATATTGTAACCATGACAATCTTTACTTCGCAGTTAATTGCTTCTACGTGCACAATTTAAGCTGATACTTGACAATTACTAAGGCTTCCGTGACTTTTATCAGTCGAAATTTTTTACAATGTCCAGTTACATTGAATGCTGAATGTGAATTCATGCAACGTCTGGTCTCTAACAAAATTCCAGTAATCGACAAAAAACTTTGTGAGAATGACTATCGACTTGTTTGGCTACTTGAGACTTACACCTTGCAAACCGTTTGGTAATATGCCCATCTATTCTTGTATGAGGCCTTCTATCAGGTCTGATTATGTACGCTTACCCGCATTGGCAGATAAAACTGCATACTTTTTGTGAGACAAAATCTGTAGGAATGTCTCCTTTAATTTTTCTGGTATCAATGAATATTTTCATTTCTGTGGCATTTTAGGTTCTGCATGGCTGCTCCAGAAATAAATGGAGGTTACTTCCGGAACTTTGCCTGAGTGACTTATGTAACTGCATGATTAGACATAAACCTCATCTTTCAGTCAACACATTTAATCATACACAGAAATTTTCAGATCAGGCGTCATGTGATCTCCCAGAGGTACAGCAAGCCAATTTAAAACGCACGACAGATCAGTAGTTTAGAAGAGACCCATTTGCGAAAAATCTGGACTTCGGCCGGATTTGAACAAGCTACGAAACTTAGTAGCTCAGCGGGTAGAACATTTTTCATGTTTTGGCATGTTGTTTCTGTCGCTGGTTCGAGTCCAGTCGAAGTCCAGATTACTCGCAATTGGGTCTCTTCTAAATTATCAAATGGGCCAAACTACTTATCAGATCAGTAGTTGTTGGAGACTTTTTTGCAGTTAATTTGAAAGCTGTGG
>JTDE01000052.1:291917-332878 GCA_014338405.1 Paragonimus skrjabini miyazakii | reverse complement strand
CAAGATTTCTATAGTAACTCTACCTTTTCGTTATTTGTTGACGACTTCTAAGTACAACTCTTGATCGTTGAGATCATCATCTTGCGATTATGAAAAATATACCGATTTGTGATTTTCCGCCAGACTTTATAAACGTCCGTTAAAACGTAATGCCTATGAAACCTTGTAGTTAGGTGATGTAGGTCTTCATGTTTATCTTCGAACTGTTTACAAATTGTCCAAAAGCGTGCTGCATATTTTCGTGATCTGTTCTCTGCAACTCGTATACACAGTAAAGGATATGACTTACATCGGAGGTGATTTCCACATGAAAGGAGATGTAGCCTATCAGCCCCAAGAGTCTAGGAAATATACGCAAGTATATTAGAACAACGTTATGGTTCAAAACATTTCGTATTAGGCTCCTTTTCTCATTGTTCTATAGAATATCATATTACTTTTATCGTTCACTGAGGTATACACTAAAGTTTGATCTAAAGTCACTGTCTTTTATGCCACTCGCTCCAGGTGCAAAAGCAAACGAACTGTAGTGCAATGAGAAATGCGTTACCGGTAACCTACATGCAGTGCAAATCGCTTTATCGTACTGTATCACAAAAACGTTATCGACGGATAGCTTTAAGTAAATAGTTAACGTGTACATTTGTGATGCCAGTTGCAGTCTGCAAACAATGTCATCATCCTGACAAACTTGAATTGGTGTACGGATTATATTACTAGTGTTAACAATACATTGCCTGTTGAAATGCTTTGGCTTCATGACTGCATCCCCATGTATGTCAGCTGAAATTGTCTTTCCTTGTTTCACGTGTATTAACATTCATATCCATACAACCCTTACTAATTTTCCAAGGAATTTCTGTATACCCTTCATATCCGCATACTTTTCAAATGCGTTTGAACTCAAAAGAAGTGTGTTTAATTATCAGAAATCTTTCTTAACATGTAAGAGTTCAATGGTTTCAGCGAGTCCAATACTTTAACCATACCAGCTGCTTAACTTCAGAACATACTTTTCAGAAATGTTGTTCACACAGCTGTTAGTTATTGGACATTCTCCGAGCTATGACATAACATATAACATATGACAATGCTTATTGAAAATTTTAATGGAGTGTAGTTCATTCTGAGACTCTTAACAACATTGTGTTTTGACTTCAGTCCGAGGAGAAACGATGTAATAAAGACCGTCCAATGTACGTCAGGAACAAAATAGTGCGCAAGAAACAGTTCTATTTATGAGTGACACCCATTGGAATATTCCAGTTCATTGAAGCGAACAAAATCACAAAAATGAAGTTATTTTGAACTGACTTCAGAATTAGAAAAGAAGTTTGGTGTTGAACTTGTATACCACAGTGAAAATTATCAGATCCTATAATGTTGAATTTTTCGGCGTTTTTGCGAAAAAATTAATATAACTGTTTCACCTGACATTTTTCACGAAAATATTAACATTGTATTGCTTTCAATTAGATTCATGGTCGTCTGTACAGTATACATCCACACTTATATTGCATAACACCGAATTGCAGTACATCGTACTGTTATTGTATTCTGAGTGATAATTGTACAAACATTTAAAGCAATTCAGAGCAATTCCTGATTGGTTCTACCGGTTGATAGTACACGTATCTATTTGTAATAACATGATTACTAAAACCAGGATGTTTACCTTGCCAGTAGAAAAGGGAATATTGTGATTATTTTTGTTACTATTTTCGTATTAATTTTGGTTATTTTCTATATTCTAAGTTTCAGCTGGCTTAGAAAACAAACGGCACACTATTTCGACTACGACTAGAAAGAAGTACACGTATCAGTTATGACAATTTTTTTCATTTAAGTAGTAGCCAGAATTATAGTGTTTACCAATTTCCAGTGAGCATTCTATGGCTTTCAGTTGCTTTTCATCATTTTCCCAGTCATTTAATGATCGAACTTAAGTTGTACCTGGTATCCAGATTTAATTTCCCTCGTGATAAGACAAAATGGAGCAAATAATAGATTTTACAGGGGCTTCCACATAGGCAGTAGACGTGTGGTATACTGTCGAATATTGTTATGAGTTCATCGAAACACTAAGGGCTAAACGTGGGAATGTTTAACCTCGCATGATATGAGTACTGGTAGGCAACCTTCTGTGCTGAGGCTCACTGAGGATGTCGCCAGTTAATTTATGAATGATGAGCCGAGATACAATTATGCATGTACTGCCACAAAGGTCAGCTTTAACAGAATGACATAATTTTATGCTTGACAAATTTCACTTCATGCCTATCGAATTGTTTGTTACGAAAAGTAAAAATTTCGTCTGATAATGTCTATTTATTGTTGACTGATTGTTCAGCTGTAAAATCGCTTTCATTCAAACTGACATTAGGAAACCTTACTTTTTACTATCAGTAATAGTCTGCATCAGCAGACTAAAAATAAAACGATTGGGTAGAATGCGGCAGACTTCATGATAGACTTAAAGAGTATATTGGTATATGGTAGGTCTAGTTATAATAGTGAAAATTTTTCTAATGATATGCCTTTCACCTTACTGACAACCGGGTTTAGTATAAACAGTTTCTGCTATTATTTCTACTGTTACACCTTCTGGATTTCTCGCTGAAGACATATAGGTCATTTTATCAAAAAACTGGCTGAAATTCCTCCTTGCTGTGTAGTTCATAACTTGCATGAAACGTTCTCAGAAAATTCTCGATAATTCTTTTCATTCATCGTTGCTTTAAATATAGTGTTAGCTCAATGGTAGTGACGACAATCACCCACAGATTCAATTCCAGTTACCGTGATTAGCCCCACATTAAACAGCCCATATGTGACTATAAAACAACGAACATAATGAAAACTCAACGTATTTTGCGGTTTTTCAATGTTTTTCTATCCTTCATTCTAACATCGTGTTCGAACCACTATCTATCAGTTGGAGTATCGGCACAAAACTCTTCATTTATCTCCAACATTTCTGACTTTTAAAATCACTTTTTCAGCAAACCTGAAGTTCAACGCTGTTTTTCGAAAAAGGATGCCAGAAAAATCAGGAAAAGAAACTAGGACTGCCGCCCATTGTGTAAGATGTGTACGTCCTATTAACCACAATTCCCTCACCTTTCAACTGTTTTTGTGTTTTACGCAATTTTTCAGCAGTTGGACAGAACTGTTCAGGCACCCTTTTAATCAATTATCCATAATTATTAGGTAATTAACTGTTTTTTCTTCAAGTTCATATCATATGACGTTAGAATGTCTAAATATGAAAGTTCTTCAATCAGGTGAAATAAAGTTTTCCTTGTATTTACTTGTAATGTTTTCAACTTGTCTGTAAACCGATAATATGTATTATTTTAGGCCATACTGGAGTGCATATAACGTGACGTATGTTTTCCTCAAAGGGAGTTTCACGGTCGTACCATGTTTAGAGTGTTATTTTGCCCGAAATAAACTCTTACTTTCCGCCAAATTTTTGTAGAGATGATCATACATTGGTCATCATATCTGTGATATCTCTCAGCAAGGGTTGCAAACTTTTCCCTATAGAAATACATGTACAACGGTCTAACGGGAGCAAGTCACAACCTGTTGGATGAAAGTGCAAATGTTTCCACGTAAAGTTAATTGTGATTTCCGGTTAATTCCTTAAGAGACTGCTGGAACCAGCTAAACACACCAACATGCAAGGTACCAGAACAACAGTTCAGTAAAACTGGTCAACACTGTCAAATTCATTGATAAAAATGGTTTCATAATTGATTTTTAAACGCCATTTTATATTTGCTGCCCTTAATTTTCAACATCACCATCGAACCTACTAAAAAGAGATGCCATTACACTGAAAGGAAGCATTGATGTATGAGACAAGCTGAGAGGGGGAACCACGTAGAAGAAACTGGGGATAACTCGCCCTTTGTGTTTACTTGCTTAGAATAGCGTTTTGGAACCCAGTTATCGATAATACACGTACTTTCTGGGATAGTACTAACCTGATCAAGTGTGAGTAGGTGAATAGTATGATGTTCACGAGGCTTAACCACTGTAGTTTTGGCAGACATCGACCCGAAGAGATCTGTGACACTGGCTACCAAAAAGTCTTCAGGTAGATGAAAACTTCTAAGTACCGTTGAGCACCATGCAATGTAAATGCAGAAGGTTCTCGAAGATTCAGTAGACACCACCGATGATGTGAGCAATATTTTAATGAAATCGTCGTTAATTTCACCGTGACTTAACGATGACCTTTAACATCACTGGGGTAACTTAAACAGGATAAAAATGTATCAATTGTCATCAAACTCAAAAGGAACATTTACGGAGAGAAGTAAAACAATTTTGATCCAGTGACTTTCCCGTTATGTTGTCTGCTACTTGTGCGCATCTTTCTATATAGTAGGTTATGTAAAGTTCAATGACATGGTTGTTCAGTTAACATGACCAAAATGGATCAGATAAACTTAACAAAATTTACCGGATGGTATTGTATTTACAGTTCAAAAATATTTGAAAACTTGGCATAGATTCAAGTCAAGAAGCGGTTTATTCGAACTTACTTTTTTCTTTGATGCACAACGTTTCTCATCTCGTTGTACGTTACCTTCTCCGGGAGGTGGACTACCCCAGACCCGATAGACAATAGCTGAGTATGTACTAGTAATCACAACCAACGGTATGACATATTGAAATAACATTAAAATCAAACTGTATGAAACTTCCAGCGGAGAAAAGATATACACAACTGAATTGCTGGATGTGGAGTTTACCATAGTCTCGGCGAGCCCACTGAATTTGGAAGTGAGGTTGACAGATTGATTCATTACACTTTGTGGCCACACTTCTTGACAATAGGTTAGGCCGTTTTCCAAGGTGAGCACTTGACAAACGATAAGACTAGGAATTGGGATAGTCATCGCACACAGCCATATGCCAAGGATGATTAGACGAGCACTGTTTGAAGATAGGTTACGCCGTCTCCAGATTGGACATTGGATGGCTACGAGACGATCAAGTGAAAGAACAATGTGAGTGAATGCACACAGAAATACAACCACTCCTTGCAAGTAGCTCACAAGACGGCACATAATCTGACCAAACGGCCAATGGATAAGGAGAAAGTCAGCGACCAACGTAAACGGAGCACAGAGAAGAATGTGCAACAAATCAGCCACACTCAAATTAAGTAGGAAGGTGCACGTAACCGAATGTCTGGTCAATGGTGGTTTATGTACACTGAATATAGATCTATTGTGAATTCCTTTCTTGCCTCTACTCAACAGATATATCACAGCGATGTTGCCGAAGGTAGCCAGAATAACCAGTAGACTAACCAAAATACCAATTATGACCCGGCTGATTAGAGGAAGTTCCGGAGGTTTCAGACTCATTCTAGTCTAATTTAAGCAACATTTACACGCATGTTACAACGCCGGTTGAATTCATGTGCAACTGATCAACTTATCAGTAAAGTACTGACCAAACTTGGTTTAGGTAGTAACGGCCCAATCAGAATGCAGTTAATTACTGTCCGCCGATTGGTGTAGAGGGATGAAACAAAACATCCGGAAACCGCATATTCAGTAAGCCAGCAGATTAATGTTCAACCTGTAAGAAATGCAACCTAAATATTGTCTAACCATATAACACTTTTACAGCATAGTGTGTGTAGAACAAGTCAGGTTTAGAGCAATATGTGTATTCATTACACCACACACAACGTTTCATCTAGTCTGCTATGGACACTGTATATACAGGCCAATGTCAAATAATCTGATTTGCCAATGCAGGTATGACGCACACGATTGGCTGCATTCCACCACATCTTTTCCTTTTTGAAGAATCTTCGGTATTCTTTGATTTCGGAGAACGAACTCCTTATCTTCAGTAGAACTGGATTCAGCTGCCCGGAACTTGTGTTCGTAGTTTCCTGCTTCCGTAGGTTTCTCCTTAGTGCTCCGTGATTTGTGCGTACCACATAAGTACGCTAACCGTCTCGTTCTTCCACACTCCCTGGAGCCCATCCGTCAGAGCCCATACCGAATGGCTGAATCCAAACGGTATCCCCTTCGCTCAGTCTTGGCAGCTCATGAGATCCTTTGTTATACACTTGCCATTCTCGTCCTATTCGTTGTTTCAAACGTTTTCTTACGGGGTCCCAGGTGATAGTTTGTAGGGCAGACGATC
The DNA here is from genome assembly GCA_014338405.1 of Paragonimus skrjabini miyazakii. NCBI lineage: Eukaryota > Metazoa > Platyhelminthes > Trematoda > Plagiorchiida > Troglotrematidae > Paragonimus > Paragonimus skrjabini miyazakii. Next base: position 326,695 of record JTDE01000052.1, on the reverse strand, counting down.
TTCAACAAGTGGTATTCGAGTTTCCGTTCTTCTTCCCATGAGTCGTTGAGCTGGACTCATATCTATATCTGCTGACGGGGTGTTTCTGTGTGCTAGCAGTGCCAGATAGGCGTCTTCTTTGGCTGTTGAGCATTTCATCATTATTTCCGTTGCTTCCTTCACAGCAGAATCCGATTTACCATTAGACTGGCTGTGGTGTGGACTGGAGACTTCGTGTTTAAACTGCCATTTTTCGGCAAATTCTGCAAACCGTTGTGCTGAAAACTGTGGACCACCATCTGATCTCACACACTCTGGAATGCCATATCTTGCGAACTGGGCTATCAGTCTGCCGATTATCTCCTCGGCTGATGTAGCATTTAACTTCTCACTTCAAAAAAGTCGCTGAAATAGTTCACCAAAAACAGATGTGACTTGCCTGTATACGAGAATGGATCAACCGCTACGTGTTGCCAAAGTCGCTTGGGGACTGAGCGACACACCATGGGTTTCTTTGGCTGTCGAGCCCCGTACTACTTGCAGACCGTACAGGTTGAAACAAAGTATTTGATATGACTAATCATACCTGACCAGTATACGGTATCCTTAGCTCGTTTCGTACAACTACGCACACCGAGGTGCGAACGGTGTATTTCTTGCTTAGTGACTTTACTAGCAGCTCGCGAAACTACCAAATGGTCTCCACGGCACACAAGACCATTTTCTAAGGTCAACTCATCCCGGACCTTGGAATAAGGGCGAATTAATTCACTCACTTTTCGTGCGTTGTCCGGCCAGCCGTTTCTGGTTTGTTCTTCGAGCTTTTCCATCTGTTCGTCATCGGCAAACGTCTGCCTTATTCGTGGTAACCGCGAGTCTGATTCCGCGAGCGTTAGGTGTGCTTGTTCATATCCGGTACGGTTGTCTTCTTCCGTTGGCAGTGGGGCCCGCGATAGTGTATCTACCAGTACCATGTTCTTGCCATGGGTGTATCCGATCTCGAAATTATACTTCTGTAGGCGTACCAGCATTGCCTGCAGACGGCGTGACGCCTTGTCCAGAGGCTTTTTTTGCCATAGTTGTCAACTGTTTATGGTCGGTTTGGATGATAATTTTTTTCCCAAATGTGTAATCGTTGAATTTTTCCATAGCAAAGACTATCGTCAGCAGTTCATTTTCGATTTGTGCGTATCGAGTCTCAGCACTTCTCATGGTTCGAATTCGCAAATCAATCGTCCGTCCGTTCTGCATCAGAACTGCTCCAATCCCATTTTGGTTGCTGTCCCATTGTATCATTAACGGCAGACGTGAATCACAGTAACGTAATACAGGAGGTTTGGCTGGAACAAGTGGAACAAGTGCGACTCAGCAGTAGGAAACCAATTGTTCTAGAGTGTCGTCACGCTACTGTGGCCGTAAGCAAAATTGCAAGTATAAAATAAGACAAACCATTTAATCACGAACATTGCAACATTTGGCTACTTCTTTTTTTCAAACCGTTTTTTTTGACAGTAAAAGTTGAGAATGTAAATGAACTAAAACAAATGATCCTCGTTCACCAAGTGAATCAAATACACTGATTCTTCATAACTACAAACATATGAGGAGGTCAATAACGTAAAAATGTACGTTTTCTAAAGTTTCGGCAGGCTGTACGATACTTCACGTAGCTGTTCATTAGAAACAACTGTTCTGCCAGTGGAAATCTACATACATAGAAGTGCTAGACTATCATTGACATAAGTAGGAGCCAGACTGAAGAAATATCTATCACACAATATACTCAATACAGATTTGATGTATGAATCAATCTATGAAATCTCTTATCACTGAGGCCCGACTATAATTAACCGTTGTTAACTCAATGTAACATATAATATATTCGCAACATACCTTTAACCATTCTAATTTTTGTTTTAATCTAGTAATGCTTTAAAAATTCTAACTTAATCGCATGATCAAACCAGAAAATGTAGCCAACTACAGCCTCCGGGAATTCTCGAGTGATTGTATGGGACGCGAATTCAAAGTCACCGTGGATAAGCAGTTCTTTTAACTGCAATAATCTGTAATAGTTTATTTCGAAGTTTAAATATTTTGTACCTCACCTACCGAAAATTTTCAGCCGAACAGGTTTAGTTTAGGCTGATTACGAATAAATCTACCACATGTATACTGTCCGTATCTTGTAAACATTCTACAGGACGACCTGATAGATTTAAATTAGTATTTCGGTGGGAACCTATTGTTTAGTGTAAAGAATTCTAAAATCTTACACACTCGACAAATCTGCCAGACACTGGCTTTCTGGTGTTTCATTATGACGCATCCGTTTCTTAGCTTATTGACAATTTTTTCAAAGGTGTACAAAAAGTCAATACCAAAACTCATTTCACAATTCAAATCATAGTTTAAACCAAATTAAATTGCATATTTTATGATTCAACGAAGAAACAAAAAGTAACAGTATACTTTTCTAAATGAGATCCATTTGCGAAAAATCTGGACTTTAGCTGGATTCGAACCAACGACAGAAACACCATGCCCAAACGCGGCAAGCGCTCTACCAGCTGAGCTTGGGCAGTCAATAGGCTGGATCATTTGGTGGATTCCATATGACACAGTTGGTTGTGTGGGTAACTTCGTCCAGATGTGACATTTCTGAGCATTCGGCGTGGCTTCGTAGCTCAGCTGGTAGAGCGCTTGCCGCGTTTGGGTATGATGTTTCTGTCGCTGGTTCGAATCCAGCCGAAGTCCAGATTTTTCGCAAATGGATCTCTTCTAAATTATCAAATCTGCCAAACCACTTATCAGTAAGTCAATATACTTTTCGTTGTTCATCTGACATGTGTAGCACGTTTTATACTAGGAGATGGCGTAAACAGTTAGTTAATGTTGTTTGAGGTTTCATGTATATTCGTCGAGAATGATTGGGTAGTTCTAGTAGTACGTTCGCATTAGCAAAACAATTTTCTTTAGATAATTGTATTGTCTATTTGCAAAGGACTATATTTATTAGGTAATCTTCACCGTAGTTTCCGTCATTTGCATATGTTTCGCAGTTTGTTTTTAGTCATTCTTTCTAAAAATATTGACTGAAACACAAAGTTGATTCTGGTACTTCTTTGAATAGTGTAAGTCGATAGGCATAAATTATACTACTGTACATCCTTATACAGAGATATAAACACAGTGGATTCATTAAATGAGGTTTCATGTTTGAACGATATTCGTGAATTTAACCTCAAACCATGCATCGTGAAACCGCATTGAAACTCTGACTGTGGAAACCTCATAGACCGCGTGAATGTAGAGTGACCAAACATTTTGATGACTTCAGGGCAAACTCTGGAGACATACACTAATAATCTAGTAGCCGCATTCTTGTAATAAAATGTATAAGAACGGTTTAAGACACTTACGCCAGTAAGGATATAATAAATTGCATTCACATTTTAAAGTGGCTCGAGTAGTATCTGGTGGATTTTACCAGGTGCATACAGCACTCTTCAGATGCGCGTGTACAGTATTAACTGTGATCTATAGATGTCCAGTTGAGTTAAAGCTACTACTTACCTTGAACTCAACGATGAATATAACGAGGGCGCTTACAAAATTGTGTGAAAACTCAGTTAGCTTACCACAATCCTACAAAGCAGCGTGCCATAAGTAGAATGACTTTTGATCAATATTCACGGGGAAGTAAACAACTGGTTTTACACACTCTTTACAGGAGTTTTCGTTATTTGCACTGGTCGACGAATCTCCTTGATCCTGAAGTAAACAGGAAATGTGACTTGCGAATAAGATAATAGCTACAAAGCACAAGGATAAAAGTAATCGAAAATTAAAAGAGGGTCAGATTAGAGAACAGTCATCTCAAATCTCTCTTAATGTATCCGGACTGGCATGCTATATACCCATGAAACTGCTGAAAGACGTTTGTACAAATATAACCTCAGGTTTTTAAAGCTTACGCCAAGTTGATCGGGCTTTTCGTGTTGAGTACATTGTTGGTAGTGTTTTATCAAAACGGATGGAACAAGATGGTTAGTGATCAGAGATAAAATGTAATCTATAATCCACAGGAAACACGATAAAAGTCAGCCATATGTCGACTTGTACGAGTTAACCATCTAAAGCAGACAAGTAAAATAAGGAGATGATCTACTGATACAACTTGTCCACCAGTAAACGTTGATGCATGTTCACATACAATTTGCAGAACATCTTGTGGTAACTGGCGTTACGCGTAGGTATATGTACAGCAAGTGAACAGTGGTTATTTAGAAAGCCTTCACGTGGAAACTTGTTTATAGTTGGATCAAAGCTCAGTTTTATGCTAAACATCACGGAAAAATGGTCATAAATAATAACTTCAATCATTTGTACATTTACTAAATATATAATCGGCGAAATTGGTAAATGCGTACAGGAAAAGTGCGAATTTCTACGAATTTTGATACGCACTGCGAGTGTAACTAAGATCCAAAGCAGGACCCTCACGGAATGTTTTGAGCAAAAATATTGATTGCGTGCAGCGTATTGATGTGATTTATCATAAGCAACTACATGCGAACTACATCGTCTCTTCAGAATGCATACTAAACTTACGTTGACAGTAGTCGAAAGCAAATTCGAGCTCCCGGCGCGACTGAGTATCTCAGCTGGAAAAACGCTTGCCACGTTTTGACATGTTGTTCGTATCGCTGGCTCGAATCCAACCATTGTCCAGATTTTACAATTGCGTCTCTTGTAAATCAGACAGTGTGGCGAACTACTTATTACTAACGTAACTAACGAACTATATTGGAAACCAAAAAGAATGTGCAACGGTTTTGTACACCATAAAAGTCAAACCCCCGATTAACTTAACGGGTTAACTTGTGAAATTGTGAGACATCTTTCGAGACTGTGAGTAAACGAGGGTAACAGAGCGACGTACATAAGAATTATAACCACAAATTCCTTCTGTCCAATCTATCGAGACAGCAGAATGACATATTACTCGAAACAGGCATTTCGCTCATTCACTTGAACGAATTATATAAAACTATATAAAACACCTGTACAGATGCAGCGTATAGCCGCCAGAACAGTGACCTAATGAGCCTCACACTAAAATATGATACATGGGGTAGGCGATTGCAATAGCATCGCAACTAAATTGTGATTTTATTCTGCTGTCTGACACTTCGTTATATACTACTGTTCAGCAAAATGAATTCCTATATGCACAGTAGGTTCGATCAGTGTTTTACAAACAGGTTGATAACGCATCGAGAGTAGACTGATGGGTTTCAAATTTATTTGCCGTTTTAATCGGGGTGATTGAAAGTAAACAGTATAATTTCGCTGTTCGACTATTGCATTAGAATAGTTACATCGAGGATAATTTTTTTTCTACTGACTGTTGTCAGTTTATTACTCGCTAAACATTTGTAGATTCCTTCAATAGAAATATGAGTCATATGAGTGTCCGAAATGCTTAGATGTTCTCATTTTTCCATATCGGTGCATTCATTATAAAATCATAGAAAATAAAAAAAATAAACACACGACTTTTGATTTTAGAAGCGGCTTAGCACAAGTATGTTCATAGACAGCAAAAAAAGTTGCGCACAACTGATCGAAAGGAGTCTGAAATGAAGTTTTAGAAGAAATATTTTATATATCGTTCATATTCTCGAAATTCACTCCCATGAAAAGCTCCCCCGCACGTGGTCTGCCTTACACCCTCATCTTAAAATTCCAGCAGTCGGCTAACGTTTGGAATAGGATTCAGTTTTATACAAATATGCAAGGTTCACACGTCTTCCTGATTAAGGTCAGTTCATTCCGAAAGCTCATTGGTTAACGCTAAAGTCATGGCTGAATACGCTGTGAAGTTGTGGTCACTAGATCGAGACATGCACCAAACACTATAGGTAATAGAGCCACTGAATTCCACCAGGTCCGTACTTGTCGGTGTAGCTTCTCCTTTTCGTCTCCCAGTGTGTATCTCGCCATAACGGTAAGCAGCTTTCAGTGTTCGACATGCCGCACGACAATGTTTACCTTTATACTCAGCTTATTGTCATCAGAATCGTTTCATTCCCACTAATGGACCATCCAACCTATGTTGTATTCTGATCAACATAGTGACAGAAACCTACAACTGTGTGATCTGTGTCACACACTTACGCACTTACGTTGAAAACGTCTCAAAAATCGAACATTCCCAATCCTATGAAATCCGTATAGAAACGGATGAGTACCATAAAAATTTTATTTGCAGTTACAACACACCTAACTAAGTTCGGTGAGAATCGCCAATCGCTCTCAACTTGAAGGTTTTTCTAGGGTTGAAAATTAATGTTGTGAGCTCATGATGGAGCTGCAGATTCTTAGGTTTTTTCAGCTCATTCGTTGCATAATCGTCATCAAACATTTTCTAGTCACCGTCAGTTTAACTCAGGTCACATCAATAAAATGTTTTTTTTTTGAACCCTGGAAGACGAATTTTCAGCTTGTGTTTTCAATCCACTTCAACCCTTCGTGATTTTCTGGATTCTTTGGTAGGTTCTGTCATCCAGTATTGTGTTGGTGTATGTATAGACTTCAAACGATTTAACTCGCATCTACCAGGAGTTGAGGTGCATTGGAGAGATGAACATTTTTTCGAGTTATATGCCATTCCTTTCTTTCTTCGGTGTCATTTGAGACGTAGGGGTGAAAAACGGTCTGCAAGTGTAAGAATTGTCTTTTAAAGGCAGCACATATCGATGTGGAAAGTTGGATAACTTGCCAACTAATCGCGATATGTAGACGGATCATCAACAACAAACAAGCTGAAGTCGTTGGGAACAGACTGTCAACCTCTGATTGCGTGATCTTCGCAACGAGCAGTGACCATGTGGTTTATCCTATCCTAAACTCCGGGAAAGAGCTTCACGACTGAATGATCAGATGTCCCAGCTAGGATGAGCGTGTAGACTGCAAACGGTTGTTTTATTAAGGAAGGTTTAGTCGAGATCTGCGTTAAGATGCGTAGGAAAGATCACAATGTCATGCAGGCCAGGGGTAATTAGAAAAGTGGTATCAAATCGGTTGAATTCACCGCAAACAGTACATAATAACGTGTCGAGAACATTCAAAAGAGCCACTGAAAAGCAGCCACCAAACTTGTCTAGCTCAATGGGAGGACAGCTGGGAGATAAGTAAAGATTACATGTCAAAACGGAAAAGAAGTCAGTTGAGAATCGAGGTTTTTATACGTAACAGGTCAGTGGCGTGCACCAGACCGAATCGTTCAACTCCAGCCATCCGTTCACAAATCACCATAAAAGTAGACTCTGCGCCTCAATTGTTCCACCCACGCACACATCCTCCTGTCAGATCTATTGGTCGCAGACCGACATCACACATTTCACCGGCTAGCTCGTGGTCTATCCGTCTCGGTCCATTCCGTGCGCAAAGACCCGGCTAAACGTTTCCCACCTTCACTCACCAGATGGTCAGCGAGTTATTTTCAACCAACACTGCCGGTACCAATGCCGCCTACGCACGCACGCACTGTTGCGCTCACTAACTCAGGATTCTCATGCGTGAACCGATACCCATCTGATGCGCATACACGAAAGGACGAAATACGCATATACGTGAAACAACACAACTTCCAACGAGGCGTCTCGGAAGGAAAACGTTTCAACAACGTACCAAGCCAACGGATACGAAACCATGAGCTAGACCATAACACTACAGCTTCACATCGCATCCACGCTAGCCTCCTCTTTCAACATCACCGATAAGCTACGTACATCGGGGTACTGTTTATCCACACTATTGTCAACTCGGACGGTATTCTTTTTATTGCACTCGAGCTCCCTCCCTTGTTTGTCTATATACAATGATTCTCACGATTATATCTATTCTAATTATATACCTCAATCTTCAACTGTGCCCTTTTTTGTTATAAGTATTTAGTATTAGGCCGAAGTTACATATCTTCTGCTCACACATCCACTACTTAACACACTCAACAATTAGGCATCTAGAAAAGACCTAATTTCAAAAAATCTGGACTTCGGCTGGATTCGAACCAGCGACAGAAACAACATGCCCAAACACGGCAAATACTCTACCAGCTGAGCCACGAAGCCATGCCGGAAGCTCGGAAATTTCACATTTGGACCTAGTTACCCATCCAACCAACTGTATCATACGGAATCCACCAAATGAGCAAGCAGAGTGACTGCCCGAGCAGGATTTATCGATCAGTTCACGCTGGAATCTACCAACGCCACTGATAAGCATTGACATCGAATTACTGATAAGTAGTTTGGCAGATATTTCGCAATTGGGTCTCTTCTAAATAATCAAATCTGCCAAACTACTTATCTGTAATTCAGTTAGGCATCTTTCATAACCACTGAAATTAATAAACCGAACTCGCACGGACGCAAACCGTGAGTCACTGACGTAGTTAATAACGCCTCTATCACGCCTTCTGTAACACACATGGCGATTCACAAGATAACAGATGGAACGTTCAATTTGAATGAATCCGCCTTCGATGTCTTCATGCAACCAGTTTTCTTGTAACATAACCACACACATGTTGACTTATTCACGTAGTTTGATGATATTGTTTCTTTCATGAATGCTACTGAGCACAGGAAGAACGTTTTCACCTATAAATTTTTGGATGAGTGTATTTCAGTGATGTTACAAAATTGGAAGAGAACCCTCCATTCTGCGCGATGGTTTTTAACAGTCAATTTCAATCTTTGATAAATTCGAATCAATTTATTCTCAATTGTTTTGTTAGTGGATAAGAACTGCGAAGATGCAGAACAAAAATATTTCAAATCATCGCAGGAGTATTTTTGGCGTAATGCTATTCGCGAAATGAAGATGGTCAGGGAGTGACAAAAATTCAAAACAGTCGAATAGTGAGTAATTACATAAAGTCCAGAATAGTAGTAAACACTTGCTACACGATCAAATTTGGAGACATTGCTCTGAGTATGGCGTTACCAGACATACCGTCAACGTATGTAATTAAATGTTAGAAGGCCTATTGACAGACAAAGTCAAAGACACAACAAATCATTTGAAAACAATTTTCGAAACGTTCTTGGAGGGTTCTACACTAGTTTTGGGTACATGAGTTCTTGAAATTGTGGTGGTTGGGAATACGCACTGGTGATTGCAAATATACTTAGCTCAAACGCAGATCTAGTTTCTACACAGTAGTGATAACGCGGCAAATTTGTCAACGAAATCGTAATATAATCCGTACATGTACAAAGTAATTATTCACGCATTAAAACAACAGTAGCACACAGTATTCGATTATCGATTGCAGTAATGTCAATCGCCGCAATTTAAATGGATGTCCGGTTTGGCGCAGTGATTCTTCTTCATACGCTCAGGAGTTCTTATCTGCGCCGGCTTGATAGCAGATACTTCTTTAGCAACTGACTTCAAATCTGCAACAGACTCAGAAACGAGGTTTTCACTGTCCGGAGATTCGATGGACAGTGCAACCGAAAGAGCTTCAAAATCTTGATGCACTTAAGACCAATTATAGACGGACCAAAATGAATAACAAAAAACTGACATGTGTAAGTGGCGCATGATATATTCTAGCTGACTGAAAAGTGGAATTTCAGGGACAGTGAAAGTCTCTGTTACAGATCACGTGTACTTATTCCAGCAATCAAACGGTCACTAACATGGGTTTGAAATAGGTCTTGGAAATTCCACCGAGCTACTGGGGTCTGGATTTCGAGAACGAAATGTCTGATATCTTGATTTTTCTTTCCCACGAGCGTATGGAATTCGGCTCGTTCAGCCAATTTAAAATTTACAGGTTGAACATGTGAGAACGGTAGTTCCTTCAATTATGGTTAGGAACTGAATAACTTTTTCTCCGCTTCCAGTTCTACCACTGAGACATCATATTTCGAAGTATTCTGAATAATCTTTGATCTCTTTTGACAAAATGTGAATATTCAGAATTGCACAACTACAAAAACCCATCATAATAAGTATACTGACCGCGACGTCAGTTGTGGTACTTATGAATGCGCAACAGTAAACAGAAATAGACTTAATTCAAACCCAGAGCTAGCTCTGACGCGCTAGCAATAACGCACCATGTTAGCCAACGAAATCGTAACGTAATCAGTAGTATGCACAACGTACTTATTCCTGGAGTAAAACAACAGTAACACACAATGTTCGATTATGAACTACGATCGAAACATTTTTACCTACATCTAAAAACGGTTCCATGACAAAGCTGTAGAAGAATCTTGGACTTGGCCGGTTCCCATGTTCAAAAATGTCAATGACGTTAGATCATTCCTCAGTGAATTACTAATCCGTAAGGGAAGCCACAATTACAACCAATAAAGCCATCTAGTGGTAAGCCTTCACAAACTAACGAATGATGAACACGATATAGGTCATACCCAGAAATTGTGGTATGCAATAGACAAGGTTATATCCACCGTGAATGTGCTTGCACTTAAGATAGTCTCATACCGCAATGCATAGCCCAAAGCCATGTTAACATGAACATAGTGTAAGACGTGTACCCTTAATCGGTCGGTCGTGCAGTATCATGTAAAAGTCTGACCTAACCCTACCCCTATCATGTGGTTACTCCTGTATCGTCTACCTCCCCTGTTTCTGACCTGCAGTCAGACCTCGACCCAGGTATTTTTGCTCTGTCGCGGCAATTTTATAGTTGTACGAAGAACCAGATGCCTAGTATTATAATTTGCTAGTGTGTTGTATGCATCACCTTTCCGGAACTCGGCTCAGTACCGCTGTTTATGAACCTTTTGACTGTTCGGAGTAACTCTTTCGGGTGTGAACGTCATATTATGTGACTATGTTTCATTCGTAACCTGTTCGATGCCACATTATAATTCATTCCTCGAAAACGATCTGTCGATCGAAACTATTGAGGTGGTCTACCTATTCACTTTGATGGTTTGTTTAATGGTACTGCGACATTGTGATCCAATCTTGTTTCAATTATTTGGGATTGTTGGTTTATCGCGGCACTCTGCTCACTGTCTTCGTGGAAGATCGTACACATATACTATAGTTTATCCATAATACAACTATTTATGCCACTCTGCTAAACCACCTACACAGATCATGAAATATATCCATATCTATCTAGAGTAAAATATACACACCAATAGCTGTTTGCAACCTTCCTTGTAAATGCTTTCATTCATATTGTCCTCGCAGTTTTTGACGGTTTTACACAGCAACCATTAACAGAAAACATTAAAGCGTAAGCATAATTGTTGCTTATCTTCTGCAGTCACCCACGAACCCCTTATATTTGCGAGGAAACCAAGCCATGTTGAACAGCATAGTTGTGAAATGTTCGGTTTACCTAAAAGAAAAACGCAAGTTTTCCAAACCAGTTTTGGAAATCATGTAACATATATAAAGAGCTCGTAATTTGCTCACTCAGACTGATTTGTCTGACAAAATAAACCGTCACATCACATAACATAACTTCGTTCAAGTGTACGTATAAATTAGTAGCTCTTCTGCTGTTGTGAACAATAGAAAATTATGTTGATTGCGTGCACACATCTCTTCTTCAACAGGTTAGAGAGGCATCAACAACAGCTGACTGCTTCCCAGCCAGGTTTAGCTTATCCTAGCTGGCGACAGAATAAGCTGTTGGCGTTATTCAAGTAGGATTGGCATGGCAACGAATTATGTAACACGCACATAAAATCTCATTTTACTCAGCCCACTTCCAGTCACACTGCAGGAAACAGAACACGAATCACTGTAACAGGGTTGTTCAATTTATCTAACATTAGAAGTGTAAAGCCAAGAATGGACGGATTTTTGGATACTTTCTGTATTCAGTACGTATAGTAAGTTGTATGAAATCCTCTTTAGAGGCCCACTGCCTTCTCTGTATCGGAAGAAATTATGCATGTGCAACGTAGCTATATTTCAGCGTAGAGCATTCAATCTCAAGAAGCTCGATCGCAGTGACGAGGACGAACGGAGTAGAACAATCGTGCACCTAACCACGCGTTTATGATAATTATCTATACGAATATTGTTTACAGTGTCTCACTGTAATGCGGATCTATTAAAAGGTGTGTAACATCGTCTGATACTTGTTTACGGTTGTTATAACGAATATGCTACTATCGTACATAGATGTAACAAACAAAACTAATATATCAGAACGGTGTGGATAGAAGGATAAAATGCAAACTGCAAACCAGCCTCCATTAGTCCATTCATCATTTGCTGCTATACTACAGCATGACTACTTGCTGTCTGAGGCTTCGTCAAACCTTCCACATCTTGAAAAATGTTAACTCATTATTAATTGACCCGGGGGTTAAACTGAAAGAGTTCATGCATCGAGTATACCACTGAGTGTACACCAAATGTCAACCTTACATTGGTAGTAACAAAAGACGCCCGCATACTGTTTGGCGTGCTCTACTGGTCAATTCCGTGGTTAATGCATAAACAAGATGGGTTTCGCTTGACAAACCATTAGGCTAATTTTTATATGACAAGACTGAAATTGTTTCAGTCCGCAATTTACATATATTTCCCTTATGGTTCCGGAGGCTTGCTCGTCCAATTGAATTACTCACTAATAACTAATTTTCACATCGTAGAAACAAATATTCTGCACAGATTGTCAATTGATATTTTTCCATTCGGTTGAAAATTCACTTAGCGCTCCAATGACCAAAACCCATTGTTATAGTATCGATGATCGACAAACGCGATATGGTTTCCAGTATTAAAATGAACTGGACTCAACTTATGTGACGGGTACCAAAATATTCAGTTGTAAATGCGTTTTTTTTTTAAATCAACAATCGCACATATTCTACATCCTTCACATAGCTAGATGACTACGTAAATTTCGGCTGTTCTAGTTAGACCAGTTTTCCTACCTAGAGGATGTTATAATTTGGAATGCAAAGAAATCTTCCTACATATGTTTGTTAGAAAATGTTTCATATAAAGTGATGGTGACATATGATGAATTTAATGACTCAGCACATCAGTGTTAGAAACTACGTCCGTTCGGAAATAGGAGCCTGATCAAACATGAATGGCACTTCATGATGAGTGGATTGGTCAAGAACCAAATAGAGCCGTTCATATTATTCACAATAGAGGAGAGTAGGGACAGAGGAAAGAACTCCAATAAATCGGAAGATCAACCATCCGTTTCACACTTGATGACCAATCAGTCTGTACTTAGGCAGGTCTATCTAAGTAAGCAGATTCTCAGTTTATCCCGTATATCAAATCCGTCTTGCTTCAAAATGAGAGACAAACTAGTCTGAAACTCTGATTCATAATATCGAATCACTTACATTTCTGTTGTTCACTATGTTCTCAACAATGCATTTCGGAGGACTTAAAGAAGTCAGACGAATGTGTATGGGTCATTAATTAGCACCACGGTGTATAATGAACAGGACCTCAAAGGGCTCGAAAAAAGCGTTAATAATGACTTTAGGATATTGAAAAATGTATTAGAAGGCTAATCATACTAACATTTGCAAACTACCAACTGGAAGTCAGATAATACTAGTCCAATATGATGAGTGAAAAATGCTTTGGCAAGAGGAAACAACGAACACTGGTTGATTTGACAAGAAGCCAAACAGAGCTGTCAGTGACAGACGAATGAAACTGACGTGTACGCATCAACCGAAAGGTTATCCATAAGTGACAGATAGTGAACATTTCCACACAAACGGAAATAGACAGTTGTGTGAAATTTTGTACATTGTTACCTCAGCTGATTCTCGTTGTCAATACCCCACAGAAATATTGTTCAAAGGGATAGTGCACAACGCATCGTGTTCTGCATATCACCAACTGGATGAATTAAGCCGGCATGAACTCCCTTTTGTACCCTCACTCAACTGTTCACTCACCTGAAATGCTCTTACGTGACATCCCCGTATAAATATGCAAAACGTTAGTTTGCACTGAAGTGAAGGGGTTGCTAGGTGACATATTGTTGGTTTTCATCCGGTTCCAATTGAACTGTTCAACTTCTGGATGAACATGGAGATAGCACTCACAGACTGCGTTATTCCGGAGGTCAATGCTAACATGTTTTGGGATCAACCGATGAAAACTGTATTAAACAAAACTAAAAGAAATAGCCGGAGGAAGAATGAATATGTTCATAAGGTTCCACATCGCACTATCAAGAAATTAAGACTGAATGTAAACAGGGAAAATCGATTTTTACGGTTGCTACGCTATTGGTTTCAGAATAAAGAAGAAGGGATTACCAAACTGTATACAAACTAAGAAAAGTCTGATCTACCAAAAGCCGACAACGACCACCGGCGTCTTGTCAAGAGGTGACCGAAATAATTTCAAGTCTGGTGTTGGTCTAAGTGCGTCTACGGTTTGCAACATTAACTGGATTCAGACACTGGTGTGTTCTGCAGTGCATCCAGGAGCACACAAGCACGTCACCTACAAGTGAGTCGGAATTTCCAGGTCTTGCTTATGGGCGAGCTACCTAAAATGTGTGATATTTTGTAGCAGGTGGAGGACTTCGACAACTCCACTGATAGAACAGGATGCAAGATTACCGTAGGGGATGGTAAAGTGGAAAAAATGAAAAACGATCGGTACGAAACTTTGACAAACCGTCGCCGTTGATGAAACTGACAACCGTCCTCAGAAATTGCCATTTTATTACGAAGATACAATAGCTTCTACTGGACTGGACAAGTAGGCTACGGGTACGCATCACGACAAGATTGGAACCGGAATAGCCAACTGAACATACATGACTTTTGTAGAGTTACGAGATTGTTGGAAAAACACAGCATCAACGAATCAACACGACGGATTTCAGTTCACCCTGCCACTAAAATTTTGCGTAGCTGATGAGAAGACGATCTGTGCGAATCATAACTCAACTGGTTTTTCCGGTGTCTGGTGGTCGGACACAGATGGTTAGAAGTACTGCTGTGAGATACTAGTAACGAGATAGTACTGTTAATCCAACAGCATTCAAATGTGAAACAACTCAAAATCAGATGCACTGAATCACTGCAACTGAACAAGTCATCCTAATCGAAATCCTACTTCACTTACTATGGTTATTTGAAGCAAAGGCAACACAAACCATAATGCTGCTGCCGTTCAATACCACACATAATGTAGTGGATTACAATTTCATTTCAGCGCATCTGTTGGTTTAGACTGAGACACAGTGTGTACGCAAAACCATTGGTTTAAACACTAAAGCGGAAAATTCATCCTTGAGGGGAACAATAGCTCTGTTTAAAACTGTTTATCCAACATAACAATCCACACACATTTATGGGCACGTTTATCTGTTCTCTCTAATTCAGTTATACATTTCTAAAGGAAATAATTTGACATCAAATTTTGTCTGTTGCTGGATTGACAATAGACATTTTACCAAACTGAACTACTCAGTGAGGTGCATTTTACACAGTGTCTACCAGTAACATCTTGAGTTTCTCTCAAATAGCAATCGAACATGTCTATTGATTATTTGTTCGCGTAATCTCAGCAGATTTGTACGAGGTTAAGTATGTTTCATCTGCATGCCCGTGTTATTAAATAACGTGATTCACTACATTCCACTGATAATTTTAATCTGCTTGCGGATAATTCCAGAAGGTCGACAACAGTGACATGAGCATCCGACATTCGGTGACGGTAGTTCGATCGATTATCCCTCTATAACTTATGAGCAAACTCTGCCAGAGCCTAAACCAGTATATTAAATATTGTATATATATATATATATATTATATTTGTCAAGGCACTCATAATTGCAGAACTGGAACATTTGTATGTGTATTTGTGCATATCCACTACGCCTGTGTAAATGTGTGTGCACAGGCGTATCGATGTAATTCTCATCATCCTTCCGATAACACACTGTGAATTATCTAATCATAGTCGAATTTGAAACAGCCATACAAAAGTATACCATCAAATGGAATTAACCATTATGATTTCCGTGAAAAGTAGATAGTTCAGGAATTGGTACGGGGGAAATAATTAGTTCTGCTGTTCATGCACGATTTGAGCATACCCTAACTCATTCTGTGTTCATCTCACCTTTTGGATTTACTTGACAATACCATCTAGGTTTTTCAGTCTGAAATCTATCACAGTTGTCATAGGAACGTCGAGACAATTAATTACACTAGTGATTCGTATGGTTAGACCACAATACTCACACATTTGTCTATAATGCATGTATAAACTTGGGTGGTCTTGTAACCAGACAACGACGTCTTTCAGTTACAGCCATTAGATATTCTGCGTTCGTGTGTCTCAGACATAAGTTCCAGTAGGGTTTTTTTAGACTTGTTGATGTCGACAATGTAATCTAACAGACACTCACATGAGTCGATCAATCGTTGACCCATTTTCGACCATCACAGTCTCATACAATTTGGTATGAACATGGGCTGGCATTTTGAAATAGGAATTTGGCTAGCAGCCGGGTGAATGTGAACTTAGTGGCGTGCGTCACAGACTCAGTCGTACAGCATTGCCAACGTGCCCAATTGTTCTTTTCATTGTATACCAAGTCACCTCCGATAGATGAATAAACCAAGAAGAAATATCAGGTTTGAGAGTGACTAGCTTTTTCTAGACGTGTAACTGTGATATTGTGGTACCCAGTGGTTTTTGTGAATTTTCCACAAGTCAGAGCATCCAATCGTTGAAGAGTTTTTGAAGTTTACGCGAATGTGTAACACACCCTTTTGATTTTCTCTCGCTTCGTTGATCGAAATATAACGTATGTTGTGCGGTTCAATAGTTTGAACAAAACGGTTATGAACACATTAACTTGAACGTTAAGGAAAGCAATATCGTATCTTGTGTGGAACGCTGAAAACAGCTTGTCGGCAAAATCTGGTGAGACACAGGGAGATTTCAACTACAATTCTAAAACTGTCAGCAAATTCTATTTATCTTCCCTAAAAATGTCCTCTCCCAGACAGAAAGAATCTGGCAAATCGTAAAAAGCGGATATACTCTGAATAGTATAGTGGTGTTGTAAACCCTTCCAAACGATACGCTGGTTCGTTCTCGATATAGTGATGAGCATGATACAAATCGGATTCTCGTCTCAGTACACGGGAATCTCGGTCCCGAAAATGCCGCATCAGCCCCACGATTTGGTTCCCAAGACAAGCCAAAAGTCGCGTACAAAGGAAACCGCTTTGTTCCGCCACAACATGTGTGCGACAAAGTCGACAATTACAAAGTATTTATATGGCGCGTGATGACCAAGCGTTCCCAAAACATCAAACAGAACAGTTATCGAAAAAATAGAGTTAGGGTGACTAATGAGCATAGCGGCATAAGTAGTCTCGTCCGCTCTGCACAGTTCCGCTAATTTGGGCTGAGTCAATCGTTGTTTCTTTATCACGACGGAGATGGTTTGGGACGGTAACGGAATGGACGACCTAACAAGTGGTAACCTACCCACCACATTTTTTGGTTTTCTGGTGAACGTAACTAGTATGTTTACTAATCGTCTTTCAACCTCTCAACTCGAGAATGTTTGTAAATTACCACGCACTGCATGTATACTCGTATCTTTTTCTCTGCGACGCATGTTTTAGGGCCGAAGATACATTTTTTCACTTGTCTCTTATTTTAACCGGGAAACAAATAGCTGAGTCAATCGCCTCATTATTCTGGATCAAGACTCACGTGTCGCTTACCCCGAAGCGAAAAATTCTTATTTTGTCAAGCACTGTTATACACCGTGATAAATTTGGTGTATCCTCTCGGCTGTTTACAACAAAGTCATGCAGGCTGTTGGTATTGACTAAGAAATGTGACCGTAATGTTTGTCATTACAAGTCAACTCGTTGTGTTCCATTCGAAACGACTTCTGACAAACATAACACAGTCGGCCATGACTATAGAATTACGTAGTGCGTTGGGGATTGGGGAGATGTGGCACGGGAAGATCTGAGCGTATAGTTTTATGTGCAAGTAAACGCAGTTTTAGCAACTGAACATCAAACGTTACGGACATTCAGGTTCAGCAGACCATAAACAACAGAACGTTCGTTTGGGCCGCAGTGTTTACGTAGGGAAATGGTATGAATAACAGCGAAGTTATTCTCAGCCTTGCGGTCAGTTGTAACTTTTAAGGGTTAGACAATTGATTCTAGTAAAGTCAGGCTTGTCACAGTTCGTTTCGCTCACAGTTTACCGTCAATAGTTACCGGGATCACTAACGCTTTGGAAGGTTATCAGAGGGTTTGTCGATCCCGGACAACCGCACATACAGTTTGATTGTCCCGTTACACTAAGTCGTGTTCCTAAACTGCTACGGACGCCCGCACGAAAATGGAAATAGCGGTTGAGATCGTCTTACGAGTCAGCCAACGAATCAATCCGTTCGCTGAATCTAGAAGTCATAGTCAGATATGTGAATGCGTTTAGGAGTAATTTATGCGCAACACTGAAAATAAGATACGCTCGTTGCTTCAAGGCATAAGGACATCTGGAAAATCGTGAGTGCACATACTATACGATCTTTGTGGATTAGGGCCGTAATGTTTCCAAGTTTCTACATCTCTGCTGAGAAGAAGGAGTATTGTTAACCACCGTCCGCATTGTGATCAGTTGGATGTTCCAGAATTCTGCAATCGACTTGATTAGATTCCAACACAGATGCCTGTACGGTTAGACGACGCTCGAGATGATACCCCGCGCATGCGTATGTCAGTGGCGACAGAAATTAGAGATGACCAAAACAAGCCGAGTTAACTGTAGATCCTGCACTTCCTCAAAGAGCTAAACGTAATAAGACAGTCACTTAAGAGTCTGCCTGATATGAAGAAACCGATTATCAACTGCTAACTTCACGATGTGACCTACTCACTGCGTTATCATGTAAAGGAAAGTCTGAATCTTTTAAGGGTTTTGGACAACAATCTTAGGCGATCTCCCAAGAGAAGAAAGTAATCAAGTGAAAGAAGGGGAATTGGTTAACATCACACCTGTAACCGCAACTTAGCGCTGTTGTCCACTTAGTGATCTCTTAGATCCAGAACTGTTCAAAATTGATAGTTCTTTTTATACGTCAACATTTATACCGTAAGTAGTAACAGATAAATCGGAAAGATCCTACCTCCAATGATCCACAAACGGGATTTGCAACCGTTCAGCATATTGTATTGGGGAGGCATTGTTGTAAGTAAGTGTCCGTCAGTCCAAACTACGACGGGAGTCATACTGCTGTGATGTTGAAGTTGTACTATCACGCTTCGATTCAAGAGGCACTGAACCGCTGTCAAACACGTTTATCAGTTGCCAAACGTGAATATTTACTCTAACGGATATTCCCCTCATTTCACCAGCACATTTTTTTATCGACAAGTAGTTTGGCAGATTTGATAGCGTAGAAGAGACTCGATTGCGAAAAATCTGGACTTGGGCTGGATTCGAACCATCGACAGAAACAACATGTCCAAACCCGGTAAATGTTCTACAAGCTGTGGCGTTGATGAATTCCAGCGTGAACTGATCGATAAATCCTGCTTGGGCAGTCAATCGGCCGGATCATTTGTTGGATTCCATATGACACAGTTGGTTGGGCGGGTAACTAGGTCCAATTGTGAATTTTCTGCTCTTCTGGCCTGGCTTTGTAGCTCAGCTAGTAGAATATTTGCCGTGTTTGGGTATGTTGCTTCTGTCACTGGTTTGAATTCAGCCAAAGTCCGGATTTTCCGCATTTGGATCTTTTCTACATTTTTTATCAACTGTTTCCCAAATCAACATGCTCGTGAACGGTGAAACATTATCATCTTTGTGTAGGTAGTTGTATTCGTTCACCTGACCAACATACCTGGAAACAATCCTTTGAAAGGTTTTAGTACCTAATGGTTGAATTGTGTCACTGTGGTTGTTAGTCATTGAGACTCACTTATAGTGTATATCGCTGAAAGACAATACACGTAACCACGTGGCTGTGAATGAATGTAAACTTATTCTTTGCGGTTTATATGTGAGACAGATACTAATTAAGAATTATAACGGAAAAATTTCGAATAAAGGGTGGCTTAATTCTGAGACACTTATTTTTGGTTCTCATACAGATTGAACATCACCCACAATTGATCACAGCTGTCGCATTCCCACAGACTTTCCAGTCGGCCCATTTCGAAAAGAAGCACTAGACTCGAGTTTCGCTCTCCTCAATGGGAGTTAACAGACAGTAACTGTGTCTCCATTTCGAGACGATCGGGCAACCTGATCATTACTCACAAGCGAAAGTGGTTGAGCGTTCACAAATGATAATTCGGTCGTGCCTTACGTGAGGTCAATTGCGCAGTGGTAAACACGATTGCCTCATGAACAGCGTGTCCGTGGTTCAAGTCCCGGCAGTGGCGATGATATGCACTTATTTTACTGTAGAATACATGTAATGGACACTGTAGATAGCGATGTGCAGTGACTTAGTACTGTGACTGCTGACCGAGCTCGGGTTCACTGCGCTGCAGATCGATTAGATGTTCGTCCATAATTTAAAAATGTATTGCATGGCTGTCTGTCGGCTGATACATCATTTAACGGTGGGAAACAATTTGCCCACTAAACCTGTCATTTAACTACGAACGTCATATTTGCGTTCGGGTCTATTTCGTTTTTCATCTGTTTACCTCAAAAATAACGAGGTTGACATGAGTTTGGAAGACGGTAATGCACTCTATAGGTTAGGTACTTGTTGTCTCACCCTTGTTATCAAATCTTTACGAACCATGGGCACTTTGAATAATAAAACGGTCAAACAGGTGCACGGATAGGCAACAACGTTTGGAAATTTTAAGATGTTGCCGTTTCTCTATTTTCAGTATACTTTGTTCAATAAGCAAGCGCTCAGTAATACGTACAAACAATATTGCTTCCGAAGGCATATAAACTTCAAGCAAACGCGGAATGTCGTTCAAAAACAATTTTACGAAATATTCCCCATTAGATTTTCTCTGCTACATTTATCCCTTAACCCAGACTAGTATCAGAATGTATGGTTTTCATTGTTTTAGGACCACGGCTTCACTGCTGTTATTACCAGATTTTCTATTGTTTCCATCAGTTGAGCTGAATAACCCAGTTGTGAAGGTACATTATAGGCATATATAATTACAAATAGAAGTAGCCGTCTTGCTTCCGAGTTGGATGACTATTAACCAAGGTTCACTGTCCATGCTAGCTAGCTGCACCACTCAAAATAACATGATCAAAATGCCTTCAACCTGTAGTGTAGCTATTGTGATATAACGCCAGAGACAAAACTGATAACTGATTAATAGTTAACTTGAAGGATCGATGTCTATACGTAGAAGATTCTTAAAACAGTGTGCAGTAGTTACAGTTTCGTCAGGTGACTGATACTTCTTATCCACGTGACAAAGTATAGTTGACATCCACCTTCATACACACAGTATCTGAACAAAAACAATTGTTGCTGTAGCGTTCGGAGACCCAGTGATTAGTTTAGTCAAATGTATTTATTGCGAGACACTGTGTCGTTCACGTGACTAATACTCAGGTTTCAATGGATTCAATGTTCCAGGCCGTCTTGTAAATAAAATGTTTCAAAACATGATTTGGTGATGTTTGTTTATTTGATGCTCAAATGAATATCTTGAAAATCTGATCCATCTAAGTTGGTTGAATTTCAAACAGAGGAGCACCGGTTGACCATGTTGATTGACTATGGTACCGAAACAGTTAGAGAAATCACACTTTCCAGTCTCTATGTTTGACAAGATAAACATCATTTTGACAATTTCAGTTGAAACACACAAATTGCCAAATGGGAATCGGTGAAACCAACTGAGTGTCACTAACTGACAAACCGAATGTTGTCCGGTAGCCTGAATTCAGGAAACATAAACGTATACGGCCGTCATTTGACACTGTTTATGACTGACTGATAGCAACAAAAAATTTGGAATTTGTTAGCCACATTAATAAGTAGAGTATAAAAGCCAAGGACTTCCAATGTATGTTTGAGCATGAAACATGAAACGAATAGTTTTGTTAGAAACCCATTCAAGAGTCGAAACCTCACACAGGTTTCTGCCCATGAAGTTATTTCTTCTGACTTCGGTAGCGGAACCTGCGATAGTTACTATGACGGACAGTTTGTATTCGAGTAGAATGAACATCTAGAGTCATCAACGATGTGTAACTCATTGTGATGATGTTTGGATAAGTTTGAATATAAGTATCGAACAGATCTAGCCAAAACGTACGTTAAACTGGTTTTTACACTGGTTACGTTTAAGCCGGGATTAGCTGGGATTTTCTTGGACCAATAGAATCACTCATGCCTTATAAATCTAATAGTATTGCAAAATGTTGGAATTTAAGTTGCCAATAACTTCCTCAAGATATCGATTACTATTCACTAACTGAGCTGGAAACTAGCATGAATTTTGTTGCCCTGAAAAGAAATTTGTGCACTAGTTTGCTACTGGTAAATTATCAGGTGTGTAAAGTGATCTCGTATGACCCCAGCGCAGTTCCGAACTGCACTATCCATTCTGACAAAGTTAAGTAAGACCACGAACACTCTTGTCACATTTAGCACTATATATAGGTACGTTTATATTTGTTTATCGGCACTAGAAGGAGAAAACTGGATGATCTGATCATGGCATCTATATTGTATTGACTACTGTGACGGTAAAATGAGTAAACCGCTATGATACATTTCCAGGGCAGTTACAGTGAATGACGTTCCTCACTCCCATCTTTAACAGGTGAAAAGCAATTAACTGGTGAGGGTGAATAACGCAACAGTGATAATGATCAGGAGTGCCAGAGGAAAATTGACAAACGGTCACAATATTAGGATCAAAGTACAATGTTTCAGTTCTGCTGTTAATTTAAGCATAACGAGGCCAGATTGGCAAGGATGTTGAGATAAGTAAAGAATAAAGGAAAAGAATGAAGATCTGGTGCAGGAAAATAAAATTTCGCACCGAGAATTGGTGAAAAGGGAAGAAAAATACATGTAATGAAACCCGAATGAAGGAAATGGATCGTAAACTACGAAGTCTAGCAAACACATGTTTTCGATAAATTCCTTTTCGTGGGTTACAATTATAAAGCAAAAATCTAAAAACGATTACGTGTAAAGCTTACTTTTGGTCCAAATTCACACTACCTCATTTTTGTGTTTGTGGAGGCCAATTAAGTGTTAAAAGCTATTGTAGATCACCTAGCTTACAACAATCACCAGATCAACATTGATCGATTGTTCACGGGTCTCTACAGGGTTCCACCGAATTGATAAAAACGGGTTTGCCACTACCGAGACTATTAGCTGACTCACGCTTTCGATACGTAGGCTGTTAACACCCAGTTGGCGTCCACAATCAGTGAGATTGCGTGAAGTTGGACCAATATCAAACTTTACATGTAACCGTTTTAAGAGTTATTGTTTTGTAGATGAAGTAGATTGTGTAGGATAGAAAACTTGCTGAAATCTTTTCGCACATTGTGAAGTGATGAGAACTGCCCAAATCAATACTTTTTTTGTGAGAAATAGCAAAAAATGACAAGTAATGTTTTAGAAATGTAACAAACCTGAGCAATCCTTTAAAAACTAATGTTGGAAAACACTAGGTGAACAAAACGTCCATATCACTTACACTTTGAAGTGCTATGTTGGGGTCATTAGAAGAAAAGCAAAAACACAGTCCTTATTAACAGTTTCTATGGGAAGTTTCCAGTATACACTCAAAGTTGTCAAATTCACCTATCATATAATTTTCAGTAAACTTTAAAAAATAAAATCATTCTTGCTCCACTTGTGATATTCGAAGAGATATTTTCAACGGTATTTTTCCGAAGCTCAAAACAGCTCTTCTAATTTAAAAACCATAGTTTACAAGAAAATAATGTTGCGAGGTGTATTGTGAGTGTAACCAAACGAACATGGCTCGCAATTTATCTCTGGGACACCCACAAGTTTGCTAAGCTTTATCGCCCTTCGAAAGATGAAATTGGTGTTAGCCATTTTAGTCAATATCTATCGGCGTAATACAAAAACACAATAGTGCAAGACTTTTTTCTATTGACATAACCATTTTACCTGTTCTACAGTATTGTTGTATGGCTTAAATGTAGACCTGTGTATGCAAACGGATCTGTAGCTCAACTGGTAAAGTGCTTGTCGCATATATGCCTGCTGTCTCTGTGGCTGGTTCGAATCATGTGAAATACCAGATTTTCCACAAATTAGCTATTTTCACACTGTGAAATCTACCACACTAAAATTGCTTATCGGTAAAATATATAACAAACAAAATATGACACTGAACCAGCACTCAGTATTTGAGGCTAATGTCATTCAATGGAGTAAACAAGTTTCTTCCAAGGTAACCGACCACAAACGGTTTACACGTTGTGTTCTTATGATAGATTTGAAATTTCTGGGTGAAGGTGTTTGACTAAACATATGAACTTTCTATGAACCACATGAAACGACGTACTGTCTACACGAATAACGAGAAGTCATTGCATATGGAGAAACCATTTAAATTATTACCACGATAATAAACAGGAAAGTTAGGCGTTAGAGAAATGTGTTCGCATGACGGTAATGATAAAGATAACAATGTAATCTAGGTTAGCATTTGATTATCTTTGCATTAAGTGTATACGCACGGACAACACTTGCATACCCGTGCTGTGGAAACTTTCGCCTGAGTCAGCATCCGCGGCCTGACAGTGCACTGGTAACCTTGTCTTCATCTACGTGAGATTGTGCTGTCTTATGACTCTCCTTTATGAATAACTCATCTTTGGCTTGGTTAACTTAGCCTGTTGACACTCTATAGGTTTATCGTTTCGTTGCACAGTCATTCCGGTTTGACGTGGAATACCGTTTCGCTTGTAGCTTTGTTCTACTTACTATGATCTATTGAGACTACTCTGATGTTCTTGACTTCTAAATTACCGACAGAGCAGATATCTCGGTTTCAAATTCCATTGTTTTCGTGTGTGAAAAGACAAGTTTAAACTCATGGGAATAGCTTGAACGATGCATCACTAATTAGCGATTTCCAAACAGGTTGTCACTGAAGCTATTTAAAATCGACTTCTCAATAACTGAATTTGATAAGCTGAGCGTGATCACGGTATTCCCAGTGGAAGCTGGAACTACAAGATGTCTTCTAGTGAAACACGAAACCCATTCTCTACGTGATGTCCAAGAAGCGGGTGAAAGAGAGAAAGACGATTGATGAACGCTTCTCATTTGATCCATTCCACAATGAAAAAATGATCCTAATTCATCACTTGTAAATATATATATGGGAAAAACTGGTGAACACATGAAATTATAACGATCATCGTTACCACAAGAAACCTCAATTTCAAACAAATAAGTATGTTCGTTGCGAAGTCTTTGTTCTTGTCGTTAAAACTTCCATGTTAAATTTTCGGCTTGGAAAGTTAATATGTGATAAATCTGGCCAAAATGTCAATTCTGGAAGTGTTGTTAATTGGACTAACTCAATCCTTGAGTAGAATAGGCTTGATTTCCCACATGTGTCTGTGACTCCTGGAGAAAAGGAGTGATACGATGCATATGCACCATTGTTTAAAAACCAGTCAGAAGCGATGGACGAAATACTGATCACTTCAGACCATATATGTAAAGATTCACCAAAACGACCCTGGAACTTACTTATGAGTGGCATAGGTTAACTCGCATAAAAAGCATCGTAGCAAGGTCGCCTGAATTTACGAACAGCACATCAATAACAGGGATCATTTAAAATGTTCTGATTGAAATGAAACTTACAAAACGTCCGAGTATCTTTGACTAAATAGCTTGAAATTTTCGAATCCCGCCGGAAACCTACTTTGAAGGAATTTGCAATGCAAAAACGGTGTGTTAGTGCAGTGTTTGAATAAGTAACTTGTGGTAATAACATATTGGGTAGTTTTGGAACATGCTTGTTATTATAACCTCTTCGTTAAAGATTGCTGAGGCCATACCTTCCGTTCGATTTTGTTGTCTCAAACTGTCTACACAATGTGCACAATACTTTTCAAAGACTGTCTCTAGTCTGTATTTATATGGTCACTTATGGATACAGATAAAATACAGAATGTTATGACGAAATTTTTCTTATCGATTGTTCTGATACTTATGCATTATTGGTGATTCGTAGGATTTGGTTCGACAAATCACCGGGAAAGTTATAGTTATTTTTATTTATACACGTGCCGATCGAAGGGTTCATTAGCCGATCTAGTTAACTATATTTACCATTAAAAATACTGTCCCTATTTATGCAACAATTCTATTACAGCCCCAGCGCGTGAAAATACTTAATTGATCGTCTGAACAGAACTCAAAACAGCCGAACCCAGCCTAATTAAGAACAACATGTTTCCTATCATTAATTCTAGCCCATACGTGTCTAAGTGGGATCACAGTCTGCTTAGTTAAGAGCATGATTCTTGCATATGTCAACGTTAATGTATGAATCCATCCAAAACTGTTTGATATGGACGGTCGACAAATACACTGATGAATTAATCAAACTGTTATGAATATTTGAAATTGCATACATACTAATTGTGGGGGATTGTCAGGCAGGAAGTGCGAGCTTCCAGCTGTTGGCGGAATACCCCCAACACAGGGGAGGTGCGTTCAAAAACCCACGGTGAGCGGATGGAGAACGGCGTGGGCGACCGGATGAGTCATCGGTAGACCGGATCGAACCAACGGGCGAGACGTGGCAGCCGAAATAGAATGAATGACCAAATTGAAAGCGTGATTATTCCAACACTCTCAGGAATATCTCGACACGGCTGTAGAGTACGTTCAAAGCCTACAGTAGATAGACGGAGGACAGCACGAGCGATCGGACAAGCTATCGCTCAACGAAATCGAATCAACGGACGAGGAATAGCAGGCAGAAAACCCCCGGGTAGAAGGCGCGAATCACACACCTAAACCGGATAGAAGTGCACACGACGTGCGAGCGGAAACCAGGGGGTGTTGTGGACTGGAATGCTGACTCAAACGCGACCGCGCGCGAAGCATGTGAACTAGCGAATTGGACAATAAAGATTGTGCTTTATTGGACGCCTTTTCGCTACATAATGTTGCGAGCTAAGAACATGGATGATGCAAGGGATATTTATTCATGACAGCAACACTTGGGTTATGCGTTTCAACATGACCACAAACAAAAACACTCATCTGCGTACGGTACTATACCCAGACGGTATCGGATGCCACAAAAGCTAGTGCACGGTTCCTGCATGTACCGAGAACTATTTCATGTCATGCTGCACTCTGATGTTTCTCCTCGTATTTTTTCTGCAGCTACTTCAATGATAAAATCTATGCTCTGGCCCCTGCTACTGAATAGAAGTAGAGTGAGTAATATACTGCGATCACTTGTCCTCACTACACTAGTAGATGGGTGGCAAAATAATTGTCAAACATAACTCAATAAACAGATTGCAAGTGCTTCAGAATATGCTCCCAAATATCAGTTCGCTTGCACTAATGTTGAAGTACTAACAGGAATTTCACTGCAACAAAATAAGTCTGAAGTTAAATTTATTGAAACATTCCACTGAGTATCATGAACATGTGCCCGTCGACGTTCAGCTTCAATTCATCAGTTGAAGGTGATGCGTTGAGAACAAACCTTGATACAGTGTGCCAAATCATCACAACTCGAAAGCGAAGGTGTGTTGTCTGTTAGCTTGCCATTTTGGTAGTTGTAGTCACGTTGCATGTTAGCAGATGGAGTTTAGAGCAGAGCTGGTTTTTATGCTATCTGCAATTCACCAAACAGTAACCCATCTCCGGAGGTTCGACATCAATAGTTACGTAACGAACAAGTCAAACATCCAGTAAGGTAATTTTGCATGTGTTGGAATGATGGATATTCAAAACGGATTTCAGTATGGCGGTGAAATTATGACAGTGAAAAGTATTTTGGACAATTTCTACTCAAACTAAACGTGGCCAACCGGTGAGTACAGTGCAAAATAACAAGTGATGTTTGTACGAAAGCGCACAGTCAGCTAACATTTTACGTTATTTGTGATTGGAAGATTTACTAACAGATTTTGATCCAAACAGACGAAAAGCAGCTGACTAGAAACTGGATGGCTTGTTTCGGTAACTTTTTTGCACACAGTAAAACCAACCAGGAATTTATACGAAACACCTTTGAAAATGTGTGTTCAGTAGTTTCACCGATGCTTTCTAAACTATCTGAGGAAGTACAGACATAATTACAGCAGCAAAACATGGAAAGAGGAGATGCAACTAGTGAGGTATACTTACTCCGTATTCTACATGAAGCGAACCAAACATATGGTGTAAAAAGACAACAATCGTGCAGTTTATTCCTAATGATACATCACAATCAAATCATCCCCGAGCAATCTCTCGCAGGCTAACTCTATTCCGGACTAGTTCTCCCCCTAGACAATTCACCACGGAAACCAGGTTATCCTGAGAAAAATTATTCCCGCAAGGTTAACAGATGTATTCACCATCATCAACTTACTCGATCTTATTGTTCAAGTTCGTAATCATTCTACTGGACGATTAGTCTTGAGAGGACAACACTTTGATGAGCAATTGCGTTCACACTGACCTTATGAAGCACAGGAAACTCACTTGATAAAATGTAGCTTGAGACCGTGATAGTGAAATATTTTACTCGTGAATGTTTATTATAACAGTTAACCGAACAGGGAATACAATGCATTCATTGGGAGAAACAGTAAACGATACTTTACACAGTTATTGAACTTGGCTGGTATAGTTTAAACATCAATCAAAATCGATGGTAATCTTCACTTTACCACAGTCTTTCCAGCCATACATTTTCTTAAAGAAGCTCCAGGTTCAAAGTTTGCTCTTGGTTCTGTCCGTCAATAGTACACATTCTTGCCGTGACCGGAATTTGCATTGAGACGACAGGCAAATGTGCTAAGTGTGCGGTCAGTAGTACTTTGGTCAAAGCGGTTTCTTCATGAAAACAGTTGTGGTTGTGACACGACTAATCGCTGCTAAAGAAACAGAAGTAAGCCAAATGTTTCTTTTCCAGCGGCTATTAATCGATTTGGCTTCCTCTGATTCACAAGGTCAGTATAAACTCGAATGTGCATCGGGGCGTTAACTCCTCAAAACTGTTCTTCCGGCACATTGGTCACAAAGTTGTACAGCGAGGTCAATTTAAGTTAGCTGCAAAACCTCACAACTGTTGATGTCAAGTGCTAAGTTTTCTCGAGGTGAGTTGGCTAAAAAAATGAAATTATTACGAAGATTAGGACGAATTAGCTCGGAATGGAATAACCACGTGAAGGATTGCCTAAGACTGACTCGAACGGGATGAATTGGCTTGGATGAGTCGACGCGAATGAAGTTATAACCAGCCGTACAAACCACTTATTCGCTAACTAGACGACCACTTTGGTAGTGTGTTCCACATTGTTGACATCATCAAACAGACGATAAAACGAATACTTTTGTAGAAGACGATGAGGAACAAAGTGGTCTGGTGTGTAACCCGTTAGGATAAATGCACACAATGTCCTTCGGGTTACTAGCATATACTGGCTACAGCCAGACATATTTGAAATATCAACGATATTATTCATAATGTCAATCTTGAAACCAAAATTGCACGATGGATTTCGACCTTGTTTTAAGGCAGCCGGTAGAGACAGTCACAGTCGGAAAGTGAACTCTTAGCTACTAGGCTGCGATTAACATGAGCATGGCAGGCAGATAACTAGAAACCCATTTGTACTTGGCTCCATGCTGAGAGACTTGTGGAGAAAAGTATGCGGATAGTACACAGGGTTGGACATAACGGATCCAGAAGTCACCAGATGGGAAGCTGAATATTCATGTAACTTGGGGATGAATGACTTGATGAATTCCAGGTGGCCAAACAGGAACCTAACAGAAACCCAGAAAACGTAATGTAAACTATCCCTTACGTACATCAGCAACGGAAAACCAAAAGTAGATTCAATATAACTAGATAATTATCAGGAACAAAACACCTGAAAAAAGCAGGTTAGTCCTATGGATTAGTATGTTGAATCTACGTTTTAATTTAGTTACTAGTTAAGCGTTTAGAACAGACTCTGAAAGAGTTTCTTGAGAAAGGAACATCGGGATGTCGTGACTTGTTTACAATCCGAATGACGTATCACTCACGAGAGAGGATTAATCTGACAACAATTTTCAATGGGAGTAGATTGGGTGATGATGGATCTTGTTGCAAGCATCAGTTGCCGATATCAAATTAATCTTGTTCGAATAAACTGGTCAGTTGTGTCTCCCCGAGAAATTTGAATTTATTTGGAAGATAAAATGACTTGCTTGGGTACTCACGTCGTTCTGAATTCGCATAACAAGAGTGAATTTTTGAAACCATTATGCAGCCAGTCGGTCGCTTTTCTAGTGATAAGTATGCACCGTGTGTAATTATTTGCGTTGAGTGGCAGGGGACTAACAACATAGCAAGAAATTCTTATAAAAATCGTTGTCGATTTACTAAACATTTAGCTGAAAATGTTCATCCATCACTTTTCGAGAGGACAGATTTCACGCAGATATCAACACAGAAGGAATAATAAGGAGGAATTCGTATAGTTGTTTGCTAGTGATGGTGGAACTGTTTGTCTAATTGCGGGAATAACTTCAACATCGATATGTTGATATATCGACAGTATGCCAATGGAACTGAGCTAGTAGCTAGAGTAGCCAGAAACCAACAGAACTGCGCAAACGATAAACTGGTTCAAGATCTGGAAGTGAAATTAACAACTGACCAATCAGGCATGTCTCATCGGGTTGTGCGAATTAACGGTCACTACAGGTAAGATGATAATCTGACCTTTTATTTTATGTATGTGACCTGAAAGGCCGTTTGTGTCAATCGATGATTTCAGCCATTTCACACGAGGAAAGAAAACGAGTTGAAGCTGATTCAAATTACCATACATTTTGAACTGTGATGAACTGGCACTGAATTCAGCCACAAATAAGTACAGTTCCGTTCATCACGCGTTTGACAAATTGAAAAACCAATGACTGATAGCCGATGTACGTAAAACGAGCAAATTCTGCAACCGCAGTCGGTTCGGTATGAAACTTCGTAACTATCATATACAGATTTCCCAACTCCTTTGACTCATTAGAATCAAAGCTGCCGCTTTAGTGTGAAAATTAACCGAGTTTTTTCGCCTTGATATTGTGTATTTAGCCTCAGGCCTATATTCTGTTTTTGCCCAAACCTCCTCAGTTTGTCAGTTTCCCGGCAATTTTGCATGTTGATGACATAAACTTTGCGTGCAGATAGTAATATGACTAAACGTGAGAAAATGAAGATCTAGTTGAATGTAATATACCATCTGAACCCAAATAACTAACTCCCGGTTAACAGTTCTAAATGTAGTATGGTTCACCCCAGTCATTCATGCTACATAGAGGTGAAAAACTGATCCGAGAAACTTGGGCACGATTGTCCCAATTCAGGTTATTCTGTCTCCCAACAGTGCATCAATGATCAATGAAGTCAATTCGATACGTGGATTACTCACCAGACTGTATGAACGGTTTCATGTAGACTGTTTCAATATTGCGTTGAGTTAGCTAATGTTGATTTAAATATCTAAGCTTTTCCTTTCTATTTCGTGAAGTAAATAACTTTTGTTGAGAATGCACAACTAGAATCTGCAAACCGGGTTACTACACTATGTCCAGATGGATTGAACAGAATGTGATGGTTCTCAATACTGTAACGATTTGCTACAAGAGACTTGCTTTTGGCTTACCGGAGCATCTATTAACCGAAAAACCTTTTATGCAAATTACCATGTCCTAACAAAAGTAAACATCTCAAGAGTAAATCGCTAAATCTACATCAAATGAGCCGTGTGAGGTGCAGAGGACCACGTTTTAGTGTCCGGATATGTCATATCTTCAGTTCTAGTGTATGTACCTTGTACACTACACCGGGAACACAAAATGTCATCAAATGCATTAGTGGTGATAGGTTGTTGTTGCAACCGTGGATACATAAACATATATAACGGGTCATTATCCTGTTTTGGTGATAGTGTGGTTTGTTCCATTGTTGGCCACAACATTACGCACACAACACATACTGTTTTTCTTGAACTGTCTATAGTATTTACCAGTAGATTGAAGTTAGAAGTGCGTACGATCACAGTGAGCGAGTTCACTGGATGAAAGCTGTGATTTGTCAGCAAAATGTGTTTCTTAAATGAAGACGCCACGTTTTACGGTCCGTTAGAAAAGCAATTTTCGACTTTTATAACACAGTGCTCCTCCCTAATAGTAAACGTTCAAGTTCAAATAAACATTTTTATTAGACACAAATGCTTTGTACTATGCCGAAATCAAACGAACAGTCACCGAAAACTATATAAACAGTGTTTTGAAAAATGAACCGTATCGAGCCATCCTCCCAATAAACAAGCAATCAGATCAGAACGATTATTAAACTGACCACAGGATAAACCACTCAGTATATACATCCAGTCGACCACGAGAAATTTTCAGATAACTTACTGGAGTGTTAAAATCTGATCCACATCCGACGCAAAAATGAACTCCAACTCGGACTCAGACGACCAGAAAAATCAACGCTAGTCAGCATAGTTTTTACCTTAATTGAATGGTTCTCACACCGGTCCCGGAGAGCTGATTGTAGGCTTGTTGTGGTCAATCGATTGCTGGTTTGAGTTCATGGGATTCGCGGTTAGTTAACGTCAATCATGTTACCAATGGGGCATGTTAACAATGCTCCTTGGTAAATAACCGCTTGCGGAAATGCTTTTAAAATTGAGCTAGCTCGACGTGTGTCTTGCCTCCCCAGTGAGTAGACTTCGTTCTCTTGATGATGAGGTGGGCGCGATTCAGCTAATCGATAGCTATCATACCTGTCGTCCAAGTTATTCAGTACACGGTATCAATCGTCGCCAGGTTTGAAAACTTGAGAGCTGGCGATCTTGTGGGGAATTCTGTCCTGTCTATCTAGAGTTCAGGAAAACGTAGTCCCCTTTACGTGACGGCTGTTTAAACCTGGATAAGTTGACAATATCCCATTGGGCTCGCCGCATAGCAACAACTGCTGGACACCCTAAAGCTAAGGTGATTTTACTGTCCATTTTTTGCGCAAACTCACTGTGCGAGTCTTCATTACGGTAGAATTTTTGCGGAACTGTCACAATAAATTTCCAGTGAGAATCGTTCTATAAGTCAATTCCTGTCAGACTGTCTAATTCACAAGACTAAAATTGAAGCAATATGTTATGCTCCTGGAGTGTTTTTCGGTGGAATACTTTTCAGTAGGTAAGTGCTTGACCAATTGTCGACACAGGTACCGACGCGTTCCCCGGTGTAATTATCACTGTCATTGAAAATGAAGGGAAAAATGAAATGTGAGGCCAACTTGGTAGACAAAACATGATAAGTGTATGCAAAAGCCTCGGAGTTGATAACGAGAAATATCGTCCGTCTGTTGGAGCTGTGCACCTCAGAAGATTGAAAGTGATGAAACGAACGAATGGACTGCCGTTTCTCTTAAAAATCTGCAAGTTAAACAGACCGCAGACAATCTATTCTGATGGGTGGACACTGATTGTTATTAAATATCTTTTCGTAAAAGGTGAATTTTCAAGAAATGGTGTCTTAGTATCGTGCAATTCTCTGCGCAGATTCACTGACTTCTAAAAGACAATGTTTGGGCTATGGGTACACAATGAATTAACTTAAACTACTGGCTACTCTGAACGGCTTTTAGATAAGCAACCCGTTATAACGTGCTATTTAGACATCTATTAAGCAAACTATTGCTAAATTCAGTCTCAGTGTTATCAGGCAAGTCGTGACATTTTGCGGGTTCACACGTGAGAGAAACAACCAAAATTAGCACAATCTTTTCTAAACGTTTTTACATACAGTCACGAAAATGGTATCTGACTTACACTCTTTAGACGGTACACTTCCTTCAAAAGCTGACTTCGAACACTGTTTGATATCATACTACAAAATCAAGTTAAGTTAATAGTTTGCTGTTTACATCAAGAAATATAAAATTGTAACGGTCAATACCATCATTTATCGGGAGAAAATGAGAGCTTATTACAATGTGGGCATTGAAATAATTGGGTTGAAATTGAAATCGTGAGATTCTTCATCATCATCATCACAACAGCCATGAGCCTGACCAAAAGGTACTGTGACTCGGGCCACCGTTCACCTCAACAGTGACGTAAAATATCCTAGAAGAAAACGTTATTGAGGAGGCTGAAAATTAATGAGAGAAGACTAACAGGAAGAATTAGAAATGGTATGGATACAGGTCCGCCATTGACTGCGACACAACGCCATCTCGGATAGCGTCTCTAACCAGCAGTTTGAGTGATCACGAGGACCCCAGCCAGGCAGGCGACACCTACCCACTTTGCTCAATGAAGCAGTCAGGGTCTTCATAATTCGCGACCACGTTGTTGCTTGACCACCACGCGGTTTGACCCAACTGTTGGTGGCCTCAGCAGAAATGGTGCCTTGACGACCATGGCGATCATTCGTGAAGTGCCTTGGAGACCAGCGTAGCACCTTGAAGGGGCCCGAGTAAGGTGGTTGAAACGGTTTCCGTACATCGTCGCAGTGGACGAGTAAATGC
>JTDE01000052.1:266138-280537 GCA_014338405.1 Paragonimus skrjabini miyazakii | reverse complement strand
GCTGGTGAGTTCTGATCAACATGGCTTCACTAAAATCCAGTAGCTTCCGGTTCTGTTGATGTAACAATATTTTCAATGATCTAATTAGGTCAACCTGGTGACCTGTTATCATGAGGTGTCTGGCAATCGATGATGCGGGGCTTCGAGTAACGGATTCACCGGTTTCAAATTGTTGTGTCATGAGTCGTGTTAACCAGTTTGAGAAGTCTGCGACTGGCGAGAGTAAACGAAATAATGACATATCGCAACATATGTCTTCTGTCTGTACTGATGCAATCATTAAAGGGAACCCAGTATTTCAAGTTTCTCAAACGAGGACTCCCCGTATCGGATGTGCGAACGTTGGATCGTTTGCTGTCGTTACGAGGTAAGATAGCAGTGGGACGGACATGTATCGATTCTTATGTGGAATGTTTTCGATCTGGTTCATTTCCAACGCAGTTTATCGAATCATTAACAAGAAACAACATGAATCTCGTGCGGCTGACGAGTTTGTACACCGATGCTGCTCGGGATGGAGTGAACAGCCTTCTGGAAACTTACCACCGCTCTGCTGAAGC
Organism: Paragonimus skrjabini miyazakii; assembly: GCA_014338405.1. Taxonomy (NCBI): domain Eukaryota; kingdom Metazoa; phylum Platyhelminthes; class Trematoda; order Plagiorchiida; family Troglotrematidae; genus Paragonimus; species Paragonimus skrjabini miyazakii. The sequence goes on along the minus strand of JTDE01000052.1, from coordinate 279,977 downwards.
CCTCAACGGATTGTCATTGTTTCACCGTATCAAGTTTGAAAACTTCCAGAGAAACTGTTCGCAACATCAAGGCCAGAACTCTTCATTCTCTACGTCTTAGATCATATACACAATCTCTTACCAACTCAGTTCACATAAACGCAGCTCGATGTTTACTTCCTTGGACTGAAATTCAAAATATCACCTAAAGAAGTTAACAACTTGAGCACGCAAGTGCAATTCGATTATATGTACAATCAAGTGAGGGATCTATCGCCCATGGCCTCTGATGAGATGAATTGGTTCCGCGCAAATGTGACCGTATGCGTCTTCATCTCCTTTTTACCTCCATTTGTCGGTTATATTCGAACTGAATGTTTAACGTCTGTGACTGATGTTAACACACCACAACACATGTCTTCTTTCTGCACTAATGAGGTTATTGAAGGGAACCCAGTGTTACATTTAAAGTATAAACTCATGATACCAGTAAGTAGTAGAAGATATTTCTGCTATTACTAAGTGACCGTCACTCACAAATTATCAAGGCACCCCCATTCCCATAGACTTTCCAATCGATCCCTTTCCGAAGGAATCACTGCATTTCGGTAACTGCTAAGAAAACAGTTACTATGTCTTCTGTTGAGATGATCAGACGAACTGAACATTACTCACAAAAGAATGTGGCTCATCGTTCACGTATGATAATTCAGCCGTACCTCATGTGATTTCAATGGAACAGTGGTCAACACTACTGTCTCATGAAAACGTGGTTGGTATTCATATCCCCGTCTTCCCAACGACGTGCACTACCGATAAACTCAAATAACAACGAGAGTCGAGTCAGATGCTTCATTTCGAATTGGGCTGGTTTGAAAATGTAAGTGCGAGATCCGCGGTAAATCTTGAGTGATCTTCAGTTCATGTACGTATGTCTGAAATGTCATTTGAGAGGAACGGTCATTGTCCGTTATGTTTCCTCTCTCTACACGTTGATATCATATCAACTTTGCTTGCACGGACAATTGAATTTATCAAGTGTCGACCCGTTCTCTGATTTGAATTTGGCATGATTCAATAAATTGGGCCGTGATCAATGTACATTTACTCAAGGTAATTTAAAGAATACTTATGAAAACTTTTCCCATATATCACATAATTAGTGAAATTTGCGTGCTAAATAGTTGCATACACTCAACTTTCACAAAGCTTTGTTTCGATCGTCTTGTGTTGTATAGATTAGTATCTGGCTATTTACGAACTGACCATCTATGCTGAGGTTTGTCCCACACGACTTTAAGCAAAATGAATATTGCCATTAGTGTAAGAAAGACCAAACATTTTCAACGTAGCAATAAAGCTTCTGGCTTGATTAACTGGGTGAGTTGGAACATATCAATTCACTCGAAGCTGAAGCGATATGGCGTGATTCACCTTTGCTGCTTAGTTTGGAGATGCGTCTCCTAAAAGAAACGAATACTAGAAAATTACAGCGAATTATAACCAGGATACCTATTAAATTTCAGACGACTCTCTCTAGTTCTGTCGATGGTTCGTTACGCTAAAAATCAAGTTCACCCGCCAGTAACCCTGATTAGGACGTAATGAATTTCTTAAATAACTAAACCAACGGTATATGCAAACTGCAGCCGGAGTAGATCAACAGTTGTAATCATATCTATTAGTTTCGATCATTGTTCACAATTGGACCAGTTACTGTGCAGCGTACGCGTTACCGGCCAATGACCAGCTTTAAATTCTGTGATACTGACATAACCCTATATATATACAAGTACATATAACAGTAGAGGTAACAGCTTACTACGGTCACTTGGAATTCTTTCTCGCACCTAGTACGCGGAAGATTCAAGTTCATGTTCAAATCCTAAAGCTACTCAACTTTCCTTTATTTGTGTCATACATCATTTTATTTTTCGTATGTACTTAAACTTAAAAATGGGTCGACTTATTACACAAGTATGATTGGTCATATAGTTATTGCAAGTACGTTTAATTGCTGAACAAAATGATTAGCTAGCTGGTTCGCCAAATGCAGCCCGCATACATTAAAAGTATGTGAAATGCGATAACCTCAATTAGAGGTCTTAGTGAGATTTGAATGATTTGTTGTCATAAATGGTAAATGTCCATAAACATCGTTCTGTATCTTTTGGTAAATACCGGCCGTTCATGGAGTCTTCATTTGTTTGTGAACTCTACGGATGGCAGTCATGGTTACATCTGGTTTCAAAAGTGGCTGCAATTCTATCAACCAGGAGGTGATTTGTTCAGAGTAATCCTTACGATGTGTTGTGGAATTAAGTCGGATTATGAGGCGCATCGTGATTAGCGGTCAGTATATGCAGACACATGCGTAAAGATAATAGACTGAAGCGCCATCATCTTGGTACCTAATCAGCCTACACTTTGCTGACTTGGAATAGTTCAGTATGACTTGCGTTGCAGTTTACAGGAGGTTTCACGGTGGTTCATTATATTCATCTTCGAATCAATAAACCATGATTAGTTCAGTCCTTCTTCTGACCGGTCAGTTAGAGATCTCTTGAACGAAATTGGAACTGACAACCCTTTGACCTATGAATGGAATCTCTTACATATCCAATCACCGATTCTGTTAGCATCGAGGGATTAGTCCTGTTTGGGTCCAGTCGCAGGACATCACTGCAGAATTAAAGGTTTGTTTACAGTGATTGGTGTTTATTATGACCCACTGGTCAAAAATAATGAGAAATGGCTAGAGCACGAATACACGAATCATGGACACGTAGCACAAAGCGTAACGATACCCGAAAACCCGAGATGAACACAGAAGACCTTGATCTTCAGTTGACAGTGCATTTGATCTCAAACCAAAAGATGACATATCAGACCAGTGTCTGCGTCTTTGAACAGCTTTGAAGAATTCCGCCTGAAATGATGCATTAAAAGTGGAATGGGCCGATCAGAAACAGAAAAGAAACGTGCGCTAAACAAAAGTTTTAGTAATCTAAAGTCGTTGAAAGATAAAATTCAAAATCACAAATTATTTTTCAAGGATATCTCGAAAAGTAGGCATGTTCTAGGGAAAATAAATTTCTCCCAAGTGCTTTTCATAAAACTGGTCGGCCAATATTCTTTGGAACGTCGTTTAAACAAATTATCGTGTCTTCTCCATTCACATGGATGTTAATCGGAAATTTCTAATCTGTCATGCCCGCAGGCTCAAGCTATTTTACACTATACTTTACTTCAGAGATAGTAGTATGCCAACTGAAGTGTACCAATCTCCTAACTTCAGGGTTTTATTGTCAAGTAAACATGCCGAGAAAACACCAATGAAATGTTGCTTTTTCAAAGTTGCGGTTTACTAGATGCTCATTGGTACATTTTTCCATGATATATATATATATATAATCGTTTTTGTGCAGACTACTAAGCTCAGGTTATTTACGGATGCTCAAAAATACGTGGGGAAGAAGACAACTTAAACAGAACAAGTACCTGGAATGAGCTGACTACATCTTTACCCGGAAATATTTTCATGGTTTAAATTTCAAGCACCGTTGCAAGCCTTAACCAGGACTACACGGCTCATTCAAAGAACCAAAACGACCACAGTCTGCCTAGAACGTTTACCCTATGATTTTATCACATCACAACACAGTTCATGAACGATGTATCATAAACTTGAAAACAACATAAAACGGCTCGGTTACCATGGAAATAATTTGTAGTCTTTAACCTGTCTTCCATTTACTAAATTTCTTTTGTTTGTGAATACAGATTCTACGTTATCCATCGATCATCAAAAAAACTTATCAGATACCACAATCCATTTAGGATATATGGCTTGGTGTTCTGCCCTTCAGTCGCTGTGATATTTGTCAGTGACCCGTGCTTATGTGTTGTATCCCACGGTAGATAAAACACCTGGACGGTTGAGGGGAGCCGTTTGATTCAACCACTATATACATTCCAATGCTCGTAAGTACAACCACACTGCAGTGATCTACAGATATCATATGTTAACTAACTTCTATCAGGCGACTGGTTTAGCCATTAAAACTTCCCGGTTATCCGCTTGATACTACCTTCAGCTTTTGGGATCCCAGCTCGGCTTCACCGCCTAGTTGATATTGGCTGATAGCACCTAGAAACAACATCACACTGACTCTACCTCTACGTGTGCAATCATCTTCTTCAGGTGAGAGTGGTGTTGTCCAATCCGTTATGACAGACATGCTATACAACCTCTCTACTTTCGTGATGATCACGCTGTTGATGATAGAACCCAAAGAAGTACAATATTTTCTATGGATGTGGGGTGTCTAATTTTTTGATCGGTGGCCTAAGACAGTACTTCCTAATGGAAGAAGGCTCTCTTATGAATATTAATGTGATCGGTATTATTATAATAATGTATGTGCGTTGTAATCTATACCATATATGTATCAATGGAAATGCGAGTCATGTATCAACAAGATTTTAATATATACAACATACTTTTACATATGGCGTGTGTTAACTGTATGACACACGTCATGCACGACATTCTGCGTACTAATTAGGATGTGACAGAAATATACATATTGTGTGAATGCACAAATATAACTGTGTGTGTACAAGTTAATATCATCTATATGACCCTTAGCTTACATGAAATAGGGCACACATAACTGTAGTTTCCAATTGTTGTCTCCCCCCTCTACCGATTATTCACCTCACCCCTCAAAGTTGGACGAATTCTAGTCCCCTATTTAACAAACCGAGTATTATACGTGCACGGTCGTGTGCATTGTCTAATGGGTTGGTTTCCTTTCCGTCCCCGGTTGGTGAACGAACAACGACTCCTGACCGACACTGAATAGTCTTGAACCTAGTCTTGAACCGAAGAAAAGCATTCCGTCAAAACACAAGACGTGCACACAAAACCACGGATCACTTGAGTATGGAACATGAAGGGAACAACCTAGCGACAAGGATTAGCCAGACCAGGTTATGATGTTTGCATTTCCGACAGATTCACGGCTAGGATTTGATCAGATTGCCTAGTGATTTATTGGATAGCTTGCTTGACATGTAGATAGTATCGTAACCTATTGGGGTGAGACATTCATCAGACTGAATAGCCCCGTTCTATAAATGCACACACGCGTCTAATTTCGATGGTTGTATAGTTCATCTTATAGCAAAATGTCCACATTATTCCACCTTTGACTGCTAGGCGTTTCGACCTCCAGCATAAAACTAACATTCTGCGCCGTATCTCCTATCACGCCTCACTGTTGAGACTTCGTCACAAAGTTATCAATAAGCTGAAGGATCTGGTGATCGTGGTTGCTTGGGTCAATCACGCAATAGCTTTGGTTGCGTAGTTTACATTATGTGGAAGCGACAACTGTGAGAGGGGTTCTTATGCATTCCACGTAGTTTTACAAAGTTAGCAAAGTTATCAATCTTGAAATGATAATACATGTATGGTTCTCTTGGTAATTCCAATATTTCTCATAAAGGGAAATTTATACACGACAACAATCTTCATCACATTATGCTACTAAGTTGGGTTATATCAGACAGTTAGATTTCATGCACAAATTCACATAATTCACGATTGAAGTTGATAGAACGGTTATTGCACTTTCTCTTAAGACAATTGGACAATATGAGATATATATATATATATACGAACGTCATGAACATGCTCGTCTCATGAACTCGTAGACGGCAGTCCAGGTCGTGAGTGTGATATGAATTACGGATTACCTCTAACAACAGAAAACTTCAAATTTTGTGGGGTTTTTTTCAAAAGTAGTCAGGTAAAAATTTGTAGCTGAGTGTAAAAACAGCGACGAAATGTATGGGTTGTTCATTTTCATTATCCAAACCCCGCAACTGCTGTTAGGCAAATAAGCATCCAAATTTTCACGCGAACCCACACGTATCCCCGACAACATAATCGCATCGTACCGAGGTATGTGATGATTAGCCAGCTATTTTTGCAGTATTGCTGCCTCAGTGGCTATCGCTGCAGCCAGGCAAATAAAGCTGTGTCGTGTCCATTAGTGACGTGTTTAAGTAAACACATTTCGAGGTGAGTTGGTTTACAGTTACCCGGGTGATCAGCAAAATACAAAACAATCGTTGAGTACTTAATTCATGTGTGTTAGCCATTGAGTGTTGAAAAGACTAACTCCCCGATAGCTACGAACAGCTGTGGACCGAACAGACACTTTAATCTGTGTAAACATATCAAAAGGAAACTCATAGAACTGTACCCTGTTGATTTCCCAATAGTGAAACTAATCGTAAACATCCTTTCAGAGTATTTTGGAGAAAACTGAGATTTCCAACACCCAAAAAACTCCTAACACAATAGACCAGACCTGTTTGCCTTGTTCGTTTCCACAAAGTCCTCCCCAGAAAGTCTAGATTTGGACTGCCATTATATAAGATATAATCGTGATAGTCTAATCCTTCGGCAGAACGGTTAATTTTTGCTAATATTTCGGAGTTTTAACAAACTTTCAACTCTTTTTAGAGTTTAGCATACACTCTGAGTTTATACTTTTAACAATCAAATACTCATTTTTGACCACCTTTGGGTCTTCAAATCGTGCAATTACTTCTTTCGCATATTTTCGAAAATTAAATTTTGTTCTCACGTGATAAAAGTGAATAAATCCGACGATGAAGTTCTAATCACATCGATCTTAAAACCCACTATCAAAACCCACAAGTGTTCTCGTGAACCTGTACCACAACAGCGTACTGCACCAATCGTAGAGCAATGACAATGGATTACTGATAAGTAGTTTGTCAGATTTGATAATTTAGAAGAGATCCATTTGCGAAAAATCTCGACTTCGGCTGGATTCGAACTAGCGACAGAAACACCATGCCCAAACGCGGCAAGCGCTCTACCAGCTGAGCTACGAAGCCATGCCGGAAGCTCAGAGATTTCACATTTGGACCTAGTTACCCACCCAACCAACCGTGTCATATGGAATCCACCAAATGATCCAGCCGACTGACTGCCCAAGCAGGATTTCTCGATCAGTTCACGCTGGAGACTACCAACGCAACCGATGAGCATTGACATTGAATTACTGATAAGTAGTTTGGCAGTCAATCGGCTGGATCATTTGGTGGATTCCATATGACACAGTTCGTTGGGTGGGTAACTAGGTCCAAATGTGAAATCTCTGAGCTTCCGGCATGGCTTCGTAGCTCAGCTGGTGGAGCGCTTGTCGCGTTTGGACATGGTATTTCTGTCTCTGGTTCGAATCCAGTCGAAGTCCAGATTTTTCGCAAATGGATGTCTTCTAAATTATCAAATCTGCCAAACTACTTACCAGTAATCTATAGAGTATCTGGAAGGGTTCTGAATCTGCGTAGGTCCGTTAAATCCAAATAACTTGAACTAAAATCCTCAGAGGTCAAGTTGCATCATAAGTGGAGATAGCTCAGTAATATATTATAACACCGTAAGCTGTTTGACATTAGTTTACTGCTGATAAGCAAGCAAGCAGTAAAACTGGTCGCGACAAACCAGATGATCATCCGATGGATGTGTATAATATTTATCATCAAACAAATGCCCACTGAAATGGGTGCTTCCTTTGTGGTATATGCGCCGCGTGAGTCAATCGATAAATTTGAATCATAAGAATAAATCTGTTAAGGTCAAGGGGCGAAGGTCAGCAAAAATGGGTTGCTTCTACTTCTCCATAACCCGAATGAACTGCTGAATGGATTCGAAACGTTGCATTAGCCAATAAACAATGTCACTTGAGCAAATAGCTCATTACGATGTGCTTCCTAGATTCAAGGTGTACTGTAAGAGATGTCCTGATAAGTGCACCTCAGCAAGTGAAAAGCGTAGAGGGGGGACGAATTTGTTAGTAGTCTGCAGGGGACTAACTCAATATGAAGGTATAAACGCCAATAGTCAGTTCAAAATGCAGTCGCTAGATAGCTCACTATAGGCCATTCCGATTTATGTGAAACCGGAGCACCAAGGAGACGAGACGCGCAAACCAAAAGTGTATTGCTAAGCAGAATCAATTCAGGCAAGTGGCGTTCATTCTGTACAAGGAAAAGTGGTGCAAACTGTATATAAAAATAAATGGAAGTATGAAAATGTGTACAATACCCTATAAGTCCAAATGAAACAGATGAATGTTTACGATTGACGTATGATTCAAAGAAAAGTTTTTCGGATTCTAAATGAACTCAAGAGTTAACCAACTCTACAAAGATTACCGACAGATCAAAAGGTTATTTTTACCTAGCACAAACATATTCAGTATCTTTGTTAAGAATGAGGGGTGAATGAATACTCATATCTCCAAAATGTCGTATGAATAATACCTTTGAGTAAACCCATGTGTATGTGCCTGATGGGTTTTGGAAATGATAGTTCTATTCTAAACCATCTATGTACCATCAATATCCAAGTAGACATTCAATCTCCACAAATGAAATCCTCTTCATATGGGATAGTGAAGAAGTATACTCAGTTGAGTAAACGGCAGTGTTCACAAAACCCATTTTTCACACTAAAAGTGTAAATTCGACAGCTTTCCGCGTTCACGGAAATCACTTGTAGCGAACATAAAAGAATTTTATGAAATACCCCCAAAATTTATTCGGTTACCAGAAAAGGCATCATAACATTAGTCACGAACGAATCAAACACAGTTCTAAAAACGCTGCTTCAAGAAGTTCATACATTCCCCTGCTTACCGTACATGAAGTTGAAAGTGAGGTCCCACCTCGCATTATTTGCGTCCAGTCGGTCACATTCGAAGATGACCTCCTGACTTGAATTCTGTTTTTGCTAGAGCCTATCCCTAATGCATGTCGTTTTAACGATCGGGAGTTTGATTCGATCCACATGTCTGACAGGTCAGCGGGTTGTTCACTGCACCGCTGAGTTGATATTCGACACATTGAAATGGGCATGCCCAAACCCTGTTCAAGTAGTGTGAAGACTGCGATCATCTCAACTGAAGACAGTAAATGACTTGGTGACTGGAATCAAAAAGCCAGCCACCAAGGTTCCTTAATTGAGGTAAAATCGAAGACTTCATCTGATGCACCAAAGGCGAGGGGCATGTATCGTCCATAATATATCATTTTATGAAAACTAAACAATAATCAGCATTTTGCAATCTGGTTTCACCGTCACAGATAATCTATGGTTGTTTCACTCCCACCGCCCAAAATGGTGACCGGGGTTGTCATACGTTACGTTGGTCTGCTTATTCATCAAAGTTCCATGTAAGCGATAGTTCATAGTCAGTTACAGGGATTTGATGAAATCTTGTTGATCGTAAATCATGTGACATTAGCGTTATTTGTTAGGTTTTCAACAGCCCGATTGTTTTAAATAAAAGCGTACTGTGATTTCCAATCAGCGATGACAGTTTCGTCATTCTTTGCGTGTATGCAAATTTAACAGGGTTGTGGGGCTGATTAGGCACAACATCGAGGTGGGGGTTAGTAGCTCTACACTGAATCTAACTTCCCCATAAGCAAAACCTAGAACATATATTTCAATGGCGAACGGCAAGTACATATTCGTTTTCAGCCTAAGTGAATGACTTCACCTGTAACTTGACGACAGATTGATGTTACAGTTTCCCAATTGACATAACTCATCACTTGGTTCGTCCCACTGTTGTTCTGAACACGTTTGCCTTCATTTATCACACACGGTTCTGGTTAGATTCCAGTTCGTACGTGTGAGACTCTTGGCATTTGAAACTGGGTTAGGTTAAAATTCATGCATAATCTATGTTGAAAGCGGTCATGCTGCTGTCATTTTGACCTCTACCTAGAAAACGCACCTGTTTGGCCTTCAACTAATCTGGTATGAAAACTTTGATGCTTGTCATGAGTATGAGTATTGCATTGTTATGCATAGAATGTGATATTCTTTTGATATTCTTTTTGTGTGACACTGATACACTTAATCCTAACCATTTGCGTTTGACGTTTGTATGGATTTGTTTGTTTCGAGAAGCCTGTAATGTACTTTTGATGTGCTGGTTAAACTGCAAACTTTTCCTTCAGTTGATTTACCAACATTTTTTGGAGTACGTAATGGACCTTCTTTTTCAATTTCTTCTTGATGCAATCTACATAATCATGTTTATTGGGTTTGAAATTCTTTCACTCTACTGCACTGGGGCATTGATAGATAGTTGTGTTTAGACTATCAACTTTTCAATATACAAAGTATGTTTACTAGGAAACAGAAAATATAACGAACTTCATTTCATATTCCTGATTTCATTTGCCACCTTCACTGAAAGTGCCGCTATGCTCGTTGAGTTCATACAGTTCAGTAGCTGGTTTATTGTATTGATTTCCAAAATATGTTTGTCGTCATCGTTCAAGGTGGAATCTGAATTGGAATTCTTCTTTTGCTTGTGTTTGTGTGTGTTTAGCTCCTAAAAGTTGAGTGCATTTTCTTTGACTTTGTTTGCTTCAACAATGTATCCCACTTCGCTTGTCGGGTTTCCTGACCTAAATGTCCTCAGTATATATGTCTATATTGCGGAACGCATCAGTTACGTTTTCCACTTCAGAAAAAGCGGTAGACAATTTTGGACATTCATTCTTGCCAAATTAACGATTTTTGTTGAACAGACATGAACAAATGCGATGTATCACATACTCCTTGTGTTCTCTTCACTGTCATCTAATGTGATAAATGCCTCGTATGCGCAAGCAATGATGCACAGTAAAAAGCTGTCACGAAAGAACTTCTGGCAATCTGCTGTTGCGACTTGCCGATACACGCTTGATAAACCACTTGTGTAAAGCGTTGTGCTGATACGAGAATTAAAGTTAGATTCGGGCAGAATGACAAATGACGTAATGGCAACCACTCTACATCCAGAACTGTGAACAGCTGGCATGTTGATATGAGTCGAGCGTTTCCGTTGGTCTCACCTCACCGCACCGTATCATTTCACGTGTATTCCAGTTCAGTCATATGCTTACTTGTGGATGTGTGCGTATGTGAAATCGCTTGAATGTAAGGAGATATTGGGAATTTCCATGGAAGGGACTGCGTGTTAATGACGGAGCACATGGGCTCTGGTTGAATAACAGCGGGCAGAAGTTTGCGCGTAGAACCTTAAGCAAGAGTAACTGTGGTGTGGTTTGTAGCTGAAGGAACAGGTAGCCGGTAGGCGTCGGCTGTACTAAACTATCAGTGAATTGTCGCCGTTGTTTCACCATCTCACTTGGAGCATCAGGCGTCAAGCAGTTTCCGCAGTCTGGTTTAAGCGATGTTCACTGCAGCTCACGCCCACACAGTCATCGGTGCTACAGCAACTTTACCACATCCGAACAAGGGCATGCATTCACCAGCTGGTCACTCAGCCGAGCAGAATAATCCAATCGGATATGATTCGATGCCGTCGGAGCAGACATTGCAACCAGTAGCTTCAAACTAATTGAAAAGTTCTGATCACGGGATTATCGATTAAAGAGTGAGCCTAACGAGTCAGTTCACACTTTTTTGGAAACTTGACAAACTGACTACCGCACCGTACACAAGACTGTGTTTAAGCATTCGGGTATAGTTATTCGGTCGTTCATTTGCTGAAATTATTGACTTAGTGGCTAACAAGCTAGACTCACAAGCACGAATGCCGGAGTGCATCTTTCGTTCAGCACCAGAGTATACACTACTGATTAGTTTTAGTAAGTGCAAAACTCGAACCAAGTGCTCCAAGGTGGGTTGACCGAAAGCCCAAGGTTGATCCGAAAGTTACAACCATTTCGGGGTGGCGTTCCATTTGGGGTAGACTAAATCCTCGAACTTCTACCGCTGACAATCATTATCAGTTTGGACTACAAAAACCGTCAGTTATATGCCTCCCGGTTTTGTGATTTCTGGTTAACATAGAATACGCACTCCGAGAGTACTCTTGTGACCGCAGAAGACAACTGGCATGGGAATTCGTTTCTGCACGAACTGTATTATAAAGTATGAAAAAACATAAAACAACGAATGTGAACACTAATTTGCTTAGCTAACGTGCTTCCATACTCACTCGGTGGTAGCGTATCGTCATTCGCCTTGGTAAGAAATACCCCATTAATACACATATACCTTTCCGATAGTAGCTGCTGGCCCTTGTACTGTCGGTGTTGAGACCTGCCCTTTGATTCCCGAGCGTACGAGTCGCGCTATACTACTCACAAGCGAAGACGTATGTTATACAACAGTAGAATCTCAAGTGTTACAGTACAAACCACTTGTTATGACGATTATTTTCAGGCAGTCTCTCACTACTATCACTGTGACAAGCTGATTCTGAAACGAAAACCACCAACTGTGGATATTAATTATTTTGATGCAGATTGTGTACGCTGGTCACACAAGTGTCGTAAGGAATCGTTATCTATTTCTGTTAAGTATTCATATTATGTGGGCTACCGAATACATATATCCCCAATTAACACCAATATGATTTTCAATCTGCAGATATAACGGTGTCCTGTAAATCGACCACACGGTAGACTGCCATTTTAATTAGTTACTTCAATGTTACAAAACGTCAAAAAATAAACCCCTAGGTCGATAGCAAAACCAATGTATGATTGCATTTCTGTTCGGTTTTGTTACACAGAGCATACAACTATCAGTTCGTAAACTGATGCAGTAGTTCAATGTCAAACATGTGACTATTCAGAATGATGTTACATGAGTCCAGCGCATTCTGTACATAATGATACCCATGGAAACTATTGAAAGTCTGTAACAAAACATTTGTAAAACAGCACGCAGGTCATCTATTTGCCTCGCATTAGACAAGAGTCGAAGTTATCAGAAAGAGTCGAACGAAATTCAGCATTTAGCAACTATCAGAAACCGTTAGCAAGTGACAACTAAAGAGAAGTATTATTGTTCACAGTCTTTAGAGAGAGGTATGCAGTAAGAAGCCCACATATACTATTTAGTCTGTTATCCAACAGTTGTGTAAAACAAATTTTCCTCCGAAAATTCCCAACCTATCTCATTAGACTGTTACTCTGTTACTTAATGTCTTTAGTCACTAGTGACGTGGGCAACATGCGCAACTGATTACAACTTTCTCACTGTCAACGATTTTTGACCGACTCTCTTCGCATAAAAGCAATATGCTTGATTCTCAGCGTTGGTAGAGCTCGACCATGATGCATACTTCTTTTAGAGATGACAGTGTGAGTTGTGTATCCCTGTTACAGTTTAAAAAATACGACGATTTGTAATTTATACGAATAGTATTTCCGTTTATTTTCACTGGTACTGATCAGGTATACCAGCTCTGATTGAATGAAATCTGTAAGTGTTCCGTGTAGTCAATGTCAGTATTACTATACGAGAAACAATGGAAGCTGGATTGTAAGTTGCACCGTTGATTTCATTCAGACAAGGGAAGCATCAAAAGTGAGAAAAATTTTAAATGACGAGTGAGATTGGACAATTTTTTATTGTTGGTTCTTCCAGGTTTTGTGGAATGTTGAATTTGTTGGAGCTCGTTCAATACGCCTGTCAAACTATGTTCGATACGATACGGAACGTTGAATTCGTTGAAACATGTTTAGTTTGTTTACAGAAAACCTACCCGAAATCGGTAATCGTTTTGACTTTTGTTGTGTGCAGTGAATTTCATACCGTGAGTACACATATAAAACATGTTTTCTTCTTTTATATTACTTTCATTGTTTATCTACTGAAACTCCCCTGATTGATATAGTTTGACAGACTCTCATTCTTGTTCTATACGTGAGTGTTTTAATGAGCTAATTTCCCGCTGACCGACGGCAATTTGTGAACTGGTTTCTGGTTGCATC
>JTDE01000052.1:236391-258584 GCA_014338405.1 Paragonimus skrjabini miyazakii | reverse complement strand
GGAGACACAGTTACTGTCTGTTAACTCCAATCGATAACCCCGCGATTAGGACTTCCTAGACAGGTCGAGATCTCCGATCTCATTAAACCTGCTAGGCTGGAAAGTCTATGGGAATGCGACAGCTGCGATCAATTGTGGGTGATGTTCAACTTGAAATTAACCAAATCCCCGACTACTCATCAGTAGTCTTCTTTTATTAATTTTTAACCTTTTTAGTAACGTTTTCTTCTTCTAGACTGTTTCACGTCACCGACGAGTTGAGCGGCGGACCGAGCCACAACACCTTCTGGTCAGGCTCAAGGCGATAACGATGATGATGCATGAAGTATGAAAGAATGCTACTGTAATTTACTCCTAGGTTCTGCTACAGTTGTCGACAAAACCACGCAAAATTTTAATACGTTTTCCAAACAGTTATGGTATTTTTCCTTTCATGTGCAAGTGCTATGAACTAGTGCAACAGATATTCCAGTAACAATTAACAGCTTCCCTTCATAATGTAATGAGTTCTTACATAAAGTAATCTATTGCGAAGACTTTATAATTAAGAATGATAAATCTTGCATTCTTTGTGATGTAACCATTATTAATCATATCAGTACGGACGTTTGTAACATAAGTTGAGATTATATCAACATTATTCAAGTACGGCTGATGGCATTAAATTGAACATTACAAGATATGTGGTTTTGGTGTTAAATATTTGTTTAAAGTAAATTATAAATCGAAACAACCGGCAACTTAAGAGTATTTTTCCGTTAACAGGAAAAACAAATGGCGCTGAATTTCACGGTCAAAATCACTGTATGAAACTGGTGCCTCAGGATGAGGAAAAACAGAATTTCAATTTAAAAAAAACCCGTTCAAGAAAGCAGCAAGCATCCTGAGTCACTAAAGAACAATAGTATATCCTGAAAGTGTTTGGCCGTTTACAAGATTAATCAAGAAACCGCGAATAATGTCATTTGTCTGCTTGCTGCAATATTAGATGCAACGAGATGTAACGAGAAGTACCTATGCTTATTAAACTTTGCGACATAATGTTACAGATCATATCTAAACAGGATTTTAGGTTTAGAGTTTGTAACAGATGAAGGCAAGAGCATTGCATATGCGTTCATGCTACTGTATGGATCAGGAAAACGTGTGCCATTAGACGGGTTAGCAATGCAAAGAACAAATGAATGAAACCTAATGAATGGGTAGTTGAATAAAGCTGCCGGTTTACACAACTAAACACAGGTGACACTGGAACACAGTAAAGCATATTTAGTAACCCGCTGGCCTGGGCTTGGAGGTTGGTCGTAAAACCCTCTAGAACAGACTTTCTCAGTCAGCCAAGTAAGGTATTAAAACTTTCAACCGATTCAACCATGATTACATAGCTAGGCAGTATTTTCCACTAAGAACAAAACATAAATGTGAACCAGTTCTGTTAACACACTAACTTGTCAATTCTATAATCCAGTTTATTAACGGGTGCCTTAGAGCACTCAGTATTTTGTTTATTGAAACTAGCCTTCCTCTTAGGTGTCTGTGATTCCCTGAAAAATTATCAAATTCAGTTTGTCTCGCTTGTTAAGTGATTTTCCTGAACCACATACTTTTTCTAGTTATTAGTCAGCGTCCGTGAATAGTAAAGCTTCCGTTCCGGTTTGGGCATCAATCATTTGTGAAAATAAACTAAACAATCCGGTCGGGGCAACTCCTACAAAAACCAGCAGATTGTAACATACTCATATATCACTATTGTTGTACATCTAAACGACAGACTCAATCTAAGTATACCTTCTGAAACATATATTGAAGTCATGGTAACTACAAAACAAAGAACTTGATGTAATGAAAATCTACTCGATTCACGGTTTATCCGAACCTCGACAAAATAGAAGATCTAACAGATGGCCAATCCAAACATCGCGTTAAAGATACTACATCGGGATTAGACAAACAGTCTCAACGTTACTCCTTCCGTTAGTCGTTAATTTCTTTGTTCTTTATTGCACCAGTAAACTTACAGTTTGTGACTTTGTATGTGCCAATACGATTTGCCAACGATAGATTGTGATTTCTTTAATACAGTTGTACATTCATGAATTTGGCTTCTTGTTTCATGAATATGAACTACTTACTGCAACTAGTACAAGCTCTTCTCCTTATTACTCGCACAGGAGCTTTCAATCCGAGTACGAGTTCTATGGCTATTCAAAGTCCCTAATTCCGAGTATTACAGTGAGCTACTTTTTTGTGTTTGACCATCAGGTTGGTTAAATCAAAACCTCGAGATGATCGGAGAATCTGGACATTAATCACGTAAGATTGCGGTTGTGCGTTCGGATATCACTGCCTAGTCATGCATATCATCAGGTTACCACGCTAGTGCCACTAGGTCGATAGCCAGGGTATAAACCCCGGTTAGAACAACGATATGCCCTAACAGAAGGCTCTAATAGAAGGAGCACCCGAGCTTAATGTTTGCTTTCGAAGTGGGCTAGCCAAAATGCTAATCTGAATGCGAAGCCTGCGATCAACGATGCGTGGTGTCCAATTTTGAAATAACCTAAACCATCGAACGTTCACTGCTATATCATATATCATATGTTTGTAGGTTGTAACAAGAGGGAGGAGAACGTTTGCTTGCGCGTTCCTATGACTGTGATAGTCAAGGAAAAATTGTTTGGGACGGTTTACATATAAGAATAAAAAGTAAACGGAAGGAAATAAATAAATGGAAACTTCAAACATTCTGCTGGCTACAATCATTTCAGCAACAAATGGTGAAATATTCAAGAACAACGTATTTCGTTAGGGATCTATTGGACCGAGCTAGATTGTCCATTAGAGAACATGTAGTTCAAGCTGTCTTTTACGCACGTGCCAATCCAGCACACTCAAAATTCTCAACCGATTTAACCGTGACCACAGAGTTGATAAATGCGATTCATTGTGAATACAACGTAGCTATGAAGCACTTCAGTCATGACAGTAATCTACCTATTCCACTACTCAGTTTCAACAAGTGACTTATTAGAAGTTCTCTGTTCAGTGGGCGAAGGTATGTTAGTAGATGATCCGAAATGTAGAGTATTTTGTAGGTAAAGCTGTCCGTGATTAATTAGAGAAAAGTCTCATA
This sequence comes from Paragonimus skrjabini miyazakii, assembly GCA_014338405.1. Classification (NCBI taxonomy): domain Eukaryota; kingdom Metazoa; phylum Platyhelminthes; class Trematoda; order Plagiorchiida; family Troglotrematidae; genus Paragonimus; species Paragonimus skrjabini miyazakii. Next base: position 255,451 of record JTDE01000052.1, on the reverse strand, counting down.
CTGTTACTATTTCTGAGTCCATTAATTTTTCTACTGTCTGTTTCTGAACGCTCAGAATGAGTGCCAAATCTTTTTAGGATAAGCACGACAGATACGATTGCTGATTTGCAGATGTGGAAGGAATATGGAGATGAAAATAATGGGAAACATTTCGGAATAGAATTTTTCACGGTTGTTTGCACCTTTTAGCCATAGCAGCACACATTGGAAGCAGACACAAAATATCCGTCACTATGTTCCATACATCTCGTTCGCATACTTGTGTACTGGTCAACACAAATTTGAAGGTGAATGTGCATGAATTTATATTTGTTGACATTAAACGAATAGTTATTTTCTATGGGTTTGGACAGTATGAATAGTTTCGTACAGTCAACACATTTCCTGGTCATTTTAGAATCCGGCAGTTTTTTGTCATCGGCGTAGATTAACATCGGCGATGTGATTAGGCTACGTAGTTGAAGAACGAAAATAATAACTAACGTTGGTCCTAAGATCAATATTTGCGGAACTCTGCTGTTGGTTGGAAACCACTCTTTAAGCCGTTCATTCATGTTGACGTTAATCGTAGGTTCCGTTGGATGATTCTTGTCCCAAGTGGGTAAGCTTATGTAGCGGCCATAAATGTAGTGTTTAATATAAAACACTTTTCACATGTGATACATACATATTACAAGATATAGTGATCAACTGTTTCAAGGGCTTTCAAAAAGTCAAGATAGTTCATAAGTACATCCAGTTTTGCGCGGGAAGACCACGTAAAAATATCAAGGCCAGCGAGTAGATTAGAGTCGACGGAGTGTGCTTTACGGAAGCCGTGTTGCTCCAAGTGTGAAGAGTTCGAGGTCATCAAACTTGGTCAGGAGAGTGTGGTCAAGTGTACTGGGAGTCAACGATCACTTCATATTATTTATCAATAGTCACGCCGAAGTACGCATTCAGACATCAAAGTAATCAGGGTGGGGGGGCAACAAGGGGAAACACTAGAATGCATTCCGGCAAGACATGGTGTTACACATACGTGAACTTGGCAGGGGCAATCGTGGTTTCCCTGAATGAATGTCAGTTACAAGTGTGTTTATTTTTAAGATGACGTTGAACGCCGTTAGATGTTCCTCTTTCCACGTGGGTAGGCTTACGTTGAGGTCAGGGCTGTTGTTCACAACACATATGACAAAATATGTTTGTACCATACAGTGTGGAATATATTTATATATTAGTATAAAATATATAACGTATGATATATAATAAGCTACTGAGTACAAAAAGATGGAGTAGTCAATTATGTCAAAGCCTTTACAAAAATCAGAATAATTCATGTGTACAGCCAGTCTCGTGTCGGAGGATTTAGCGAAAATATCATGAGAAATCTGCGGATTCTAGCCGCATCAGTATGCTCTAGAAAATGACCGTTGCCCCTTGGTGATGAGGTTGAGGTCTTCAAACTTTGACCGGAGAGTATTATCCAGTAAATTAAGAATAAACGGTCACACTGTATTACTCATCAGTTGTCAGTTTGAGTCACGTATTTACGCATTGAAGTGACCGAGAGTGACCGGAGCTGCAGTGTACTATAGCAGGAAGTTGTTCTTTTCATTTATGAATATGAGCACTGGTAAACTTGACGTGCAGGGATTTGTGTTAATTGAAACTGTGTTTGTGTTTTGGGGTAGTATAGAATCATACACCCTTTGTGTTGATATTTTGAAGAAAAAACAACCACTGTCATTCACCTTTATAGCTGGTAACACTGGTACACAGCCCAGTCATTTAGAGGCCACTGAAATGAATGTTGTCAGTCGTTAGTTTGCCAGATCATCTGTATCTCCACCTTTGAATATGTATGATTCTGAACTTTTTCCAAGCTTTCAATTGACAAACAGCAGCAAGAAAATATTGTAAATGGTTATGCTAATTTTTTTTGACAACTTTTAGGTAATATCGTATCTGGACCTAGTGATTTGTGAGTCAGTAGATTCTCTAGTTTGACTATGATTGATGAAGCAGAAATTTGTGATAGTTCAGACAAGTTGTCCCCTATGTGCACAAAAGTAGCTCAGCATTTTCGGCTATTCCCACTTACGTTACATTTACCTGGAATGTTGACTATCAAAAGTTTGAAAATGCGAGATGCCAGTCATATTCTTTGTATATGCAGCGACTTCGCTGTAGCATAGTTTAGAATTCACGTTAAGCTTTGGGACGAGATCACGTCGATGATAGAACCGATCCTGTCTGATAGCAGTCACGGTATAACTGCGTTACATAACATACTCAGCAAACGCAAGTTCAGTCTGTTCCAATTGCAGCTTGTTCTCAACTGAACGTCCTGAGGGGATGGGTCGTTCAGTTCTAGTCCTTAAATGCCTCGGCTTTCTGTCAGGTCATGGATCATGGAACATGGTTGTCGATGGTATCGCAGATTTTCTCAATGCCGAGCTGCTAGTGATGATCTAGGCTGTTTGGTGATAGAGCCGGTCCAGTCAGCCTTGTTGTGTTGGTTATCTTTCACGCGTGAGCCAATCGATTTAAGTGTTGAAGCTCGCAATCGATGTATGCACGATTATATGGTTGGATAATGTTTCAATGTGAGTGGACCTTAAGTAAAAACCACTTCTGTGTATGGAGCAAGACTGTGATGATTACGTAAGTGTATCGTTAGACAATGAAGTTGTGGATGTTGCGGACCGGTTTGTATATCTGGGAAACTGCATGAGCGACGACGGCAGCGAAGGTGTAGGGAATGAAACAAAAGCGCGCACCTGTAGGGCTTGGGCGGTGTTCGCTAATCTGAGGTATCTCTAATGACAGACATGTATCTCTCTGAGGCTTAAGAGTCGTGTATATAAAGCGACCGTGAGGGCTGTGTTACTTTACAGCAACGAAACTTGGTCGCTCAGGGTAGAGGATGTGATTCGACTTCAAATATTTGACCACCGATTTCCGCGTTCAGTCGCTGTTATCGAGTGGCATCAGCGAGTAAGTAACGAGGAGGTTAGGAAGCGGGTGTTTGGCACTGATTGTCAAAAGAGTTCTTTTGTTCATTCACTAAAGTTGCACAGATTTAGATGGTTGGGTCATGTACTAAGGATGCCAGCTAATCGTCTGCTACATCGAGCACACTTTGCCAATGATGAGGCCGACTGGCATAAAGTGGGAGGTGGGCAGATGATGACCTCATGAAGGGAAATGAAATCGCTCACGAAGGGTTTGGCCACTTCAGATCGGGTGCATCTCCCGAGCTGGGGCCCCGGTGATCCACACAGTCGGTGGCTTGAGACATTAGGTCGGATGGCGGTTACTCGGACTCAATGGCGTGAATGTTGTCGTTGTTTGTCCGAGTTGTCTGATTGTTCTTAATGACGCTTGGCGGTGAAACCCGTAAGGAAGCTGTCTTGTTGATGACGCCTTACTTTCACTTGCAGCTCGGTTGTTTGTTTGCAAGGTGTAGGCACCTTGACGTTGTATGTTGGAATATAGACGTAAATATTGTTAATGGTTAGGTCCCTTCCCGTCCACTGCTTTTTCTTCTCTCTTTTCCACAGGGTTTGCTTTTTTTCTTCATGGTTGTGTGGCACGGAGATGTCAATGGCATTAGAAACCCCACTGACGATGACATGTTAATGATTATCTCGACTGTGCGGTGACAAAACCACGCTATTCAGTCTTGTTAAGCTGTGTCAGTTTTGTTGTATAATTCGCTCTGTGACGAGCCTTTGTATATACATTTTGGCGAGTATAATGTCTAGTTTCATAAAAGTGACTGAATGCAATTACTGTTGTGAGCCAAGAACGCGGATGGCACAAGGGTTGTTTAGTTAAGAAGGCAACACATGCATTTAGCGCTTAAACAGGACTATAGACAAAACCACTCATTTGCACGTGGTACTCGGCCCCAGACCGTCTCGGTTGCCACAGACGCCAATGCTCAGTTTCCTTACGTAGCAGAGACCATTGTGAGCGACGCTGCACTCCAATGTTTCTTCCTGCATTTTTCCTGCGCCTACGTCGATGTCAAACTATATGATCTGGTCCTACTAGTGAATAGCAATCGTATGAGTAGTATATTATAATCGCTCATCTTTACTACACTACTCTGTGACAGTTGTGACGAAGTGGAGCCGTGAACTTTGGACTTTTAATGATGTCGATCACACTAGTAAGAATATGATCAAAACAAGGTAAGATTCGATCTATTCGCCACCCGTTATGGTCCTTGACAAGCTGAAATAGTCCATCTCCTATTAGTGTTTAACAAACCTCCCCAATGGAGACGGACATTTCAGTAGTAACTAAATAACTTGTCAAATTCGGGTCCAATTGATCGAAGCTTACCGTTGTTGCAATTTGAATGAAACTTACAGATAGTAGTCTACGTCTAGCGTTCTATATGGCTATATCAACCATCCTATACACAGAAGGCGATCTATTAAATATTTGTCGGACTGATTCAAGTATACATAGAGTCTGTTTAACGGAAATGTGTGCGATCTTTGGGGGTGGGCCCAACTAACGAGATGCACCACCCCTCTTATCACTTATCTGTCACACCAGAAATAGACAATTCATCATCTAGCATTTTCTCCTTACACCAAGTCTTGGGCTGTCCAACTATACGATGTCCGAAACGATCACATGAACTAGTGTTGTCTGAGTAAAACGGAGTTGATGCAAGTCGAACAGAAGCTGGCACACAAACATTAAAGCAACTGAGGTCAAATAATTTTATGGACATTATAGGAGTTCTTATCCAACTGTAGCACAGCTGAAGTTTGCAGTGTCAAACTTACGCAACCACACATGTGACAAGCTCCCGGTTTCAGTTGTGGGTAAAATGATGTTTTAAATTGATAAGGTGGATATTAGCCAAATTTCAGAAGACTAAATTATCTAGAAGATCTGTTGAATAAGCAATAAATGAATGTAACTTGAATTTGGTCAACAAAATTGGATTCACAATCACAAAGTCGAGGATACCACCAAATCTCAATAGAAGACTAATGTTAGACAATGCACACAAGCTACTTACGAGTACACAGTAAAGATGCCTGCAAAACACAGACAGGTAATCGTTGTGTGCAGACACGATGACACGATAATTGCTTACTAATTGGTGTGCTTGTAGGTGTGTCTAATCCCTGTCTGTCCTTTTCTGTGTGATGTATGTAATTCGCATGTTTTACGTTTGCGACTGATGAGAGTAAATGAAATGTTGGCAAATCGCAATATATGTCTTGTTTCAGCACTAATGAAGTGATTAAACGTACACTAGTGTTCGCTTTACAAATACGATAAACTGAGTTTAGTCCAACTCGGAAGTGAATGTGTTTAGTTTTGATGGGGTATTTTGTTTCCAAAATCCATTTTAAAAGAAACGGATTATTCCTATTTTTGTCTTCTTTTCGTTCTTTTTTAAAACAGACAAATTTCACATACTGCGGTTTTTCAATTACACTGACTTTGCCCAAGATACTGTTGAGAAATCAGTCAAACTGTTTGTCTATTATAGCTATTTCGAGAATGTTTTTATGAAGAACTGTCATTTCGATCTAGTTTGGCTTACCCTCTCTAGGGTGTGACAAAAAATGTGTCCGCCCATCACAGATACATGCGATCACTGTCTGACTAATTGTTGCCAAAGAGTCGGAATTTTGGAATGTGAGCCATAACACCTTCCAGGCCTACAGGTGAAAACGACCAACCCATCAGAGATATCGTGGGTTGTTGGGTTGATATCATATAGTTTGCGTAAAAGGGATAAATTTGATCAATAAAAGTGGTTTTCAACCAGGTTCGGACGATTCTTACTCAGTATGGCAAATGGATAATCGAAGCTGCCAAAAGATTGTACCTGCGGTATGTTGGCATATATGAACTATTGCGAAGCTCCTATTAGAAGTGAGGTCGATGAATGGTTTATGGCATGAAGTATACCAGCAACAGATAGTCTTCACATAAGTCACTCAGTTGGTTTTACTGCTGAATAGAGGAGGTGTTCGTAAAAACTAGTCGTCTACCACAGTTTGGTAACACACAAGTACCCTCGTTTCACCAAGCAGTTTTCTATGGAAACGGTGTCAGCCGGCAGTTATTGTTCCGTTTTGGGACAGAAAGCGGAAAATATGATCAGCCCTTTCCTTACTCTTCTTCAAAAACCAGATGGCGAAGATTCCGGTGGAAAACACTATTGGTTATTGGTTCTCATAAAAAATTGTATAAAGCGCTGACACCGTATACCATGTGTTTTGAATGCATTACTGTTGGTGTCGACCAATGCGTCAGCCTACTGCCGTTCGGAGGAATATTCTGAGCGTCGCGGCACTAACTTGTCGGATATTTTTCGCAATGAGGCCATTGATTCACTAATTTAAGGGAAAATTTACCCGGTAATGTTGGTCAGTCATTTGCCAGAGTAGTCGATCCCGTGGGTCATTTGGTGGATTCCGTAAGAAACAGTGGGACAAGTGAGTACCAGAGCCAAATGTGTAACTTCCAGGCTCTTGTATTGGCTTTGTAACTCAGCTAGTACAGCGCCTGTCGCATTTAGGCATGTTGTTTCTATCGCTGGTTCGAATCCGGCCGATAGCCTGCTTTTGCAACCCATTGCTGCTAGCTGTAAGAAAACAGTAGAACATTAAACTAGAAAACTGGAAAAAGTAAAGCACCTTCATTAATCTCAAATACATAAAAACAATGATCCGTAGTGCGGCCACATTTTGCGGCCAAAAATTCTAGTGCACTTCCATAAGTTGAGCGGAAACCTGTGAATTGGTGCTGTTCCTCACCGTTGATAAACTCTCCTGAAATACTTTTGTTACATGAACTATGTTTATATATAAAGCTGTCATCATTTGAATGAAAATGTCAACCCTGGTTTCAGCGTTGTTATGTAAGAAAAGCTGGTTTTTTACTGTTTATTTCTCTGCGCCCTGTATGATCTATGATTCGGGAAATCCGTTGCCACATCGCCTTTGAATGGCAGGCTCACGAATATGGGTTTATCATCCACTTGGTCAAACAAGAGATATATGTATAGGTTTGTTAACCTACGCCTATAATCTGCAACGAAATATGTGTTTTAGTTAGTTAGTTTACTTTACTTTATTGATTCATTCCAGAGAATAAAGGTTTTATCTAGACGTTGTGAACATTTCAGAAAACGATCTTTCTGTGCTATATTTTTAAAGGATTTCTTGGAGAAAACTTTCAATCATACTCAATTCCATCCTTTCCGCACACTGTTTTGTAAAAATCTGTCACCGTTCAGATGTAATATATACTCAACAACAATGTTGGGATTATAAGAGTTATCCATCAAACAATCAGTTGTGTGTTGATTCAGTAGTTCATTCATTTGATTTTCATTGTGTTCCCCGATCAGCATCCTTAGTTGACGCTTCACTGATCTTCAACATCATAAACCCCAGCTATCTACTGCAAGCCGTAGAAACTCAGTGATGTGATTTGCTTTTTTCGTTTTTCAAGTTAATCACAAGTAAAACATAGACAGTTGGTTTACATATGTTTTACGTAACATCGTCGAAACTTTGTTGATTCGATTTATTAATGTCTGATTCTTAAATTTTAAAGAAAGTTAAATTGCTTAAACCCGAGTTTTACTCCTGTTAGACCTCATCAGTAGTGCATATCCTTGTCCGGATCTGAGTTCGCACACTGACCTTCGTGCTTGTGAGACTAGCGTGTTAATCACAACACCAGTAAGCTCACAATAGGGATGGCCAAATAATCAAATCCGAACGCTCAACCACAACCTTGTACGAATAGTGTTCAGGTTGTCCGATCATTTCGAAAGGAGAATGAACAGAATCACTCTGTTCTATCCAGTCGATAACCCCGTGATCAGGACTTCTCAGTTAGGTTGAAGTTACTGTCTTCATTGAACCAACTGAGCATGGTTTGAATCAGTAATGATGAGCTCTAATAGAAGCGAAACTCGAGTCTAGTGCTTCCATTCGAAGTGGGCTAACCGGAAAGCTTATCTGAATGTGAAGGCCGCGATCGAGTGTGGGTGATGTTCAATTCTGAAATAACCTAAATCCCCTAACCTACATTATTGTTCAAACCTCTTTCCCATACGCGAGGAAATACTCCGGTTTGTGAAATATATCAAAACATAAATGATATATGCGTTCAGATCATGACTTATAAAGTAAACCTTATGTTTGATTGTTTTTATTCATATGTATCCGCTAGTTGTTTTATTCATGCTTTCTCTAGGATATCTTTATAAAGAGTTTACTAATAAATCCACAAACTTAACGTTAAGGTTTACAGGAAATATCCGTTTTCAAACATTTCGTGATTAGGTATTATACCAAAAATGTAAAATAAACCCAGCGTGTGTGTTGTTCTTACCGTAACTCTGGAGGTCTGTAACGTTAAATGATATATTATAAAGCTCATTTGATTATCAATTCATGTCTAACACTAGTTAAAAATATACCGGTTGGAGTTCCCGTTTACTTCGTTGTTAATTTGTGTGAAGGAATATTGCTTCAAGCATACCAGTTGATGTAACAATATTAATGGTCAAGACTGCTTTTGAAAAACAAATACTTCGGTGCAACCAGAAAAACTAGAAGTAAGACATAAGAAATTGAATCTGACAAGAATCGTCGCGAAACTGGAACTGACACAAAAAAAGAGTGAACTATTAACAAATTTGGATGCAGATTTACAGATAATGATGGTTATCTTGTTTTTGTCTACAAGAAAGTAAAATGTGTGTGTGTGTGCGATATCAAATGAATCGGCTGGTCCGCTCGTGCCTCCGTTACTCTCGCATGTTTTCACACCAACAACTTTTGCACAACGTGCATTCGCGCGTAATAATCCACCGGTTTCCTCTTGTAGAATCTGTCAGGATTCACGGCTATACGCAGTCTATCGGAGAGGTTATAAACCTCTTGATTCAGGGCAGAAGAAGACGGAATGTTAAAGATTCACTCAGATAAAACTGGTTCTGTACATAAATAAGCAACGGTTAGCAAATTATACAACTTACAACCAAGTGAACTCTGTGCACAGAATTTAACCATCTGGAAATATCAACCAATAACACGGTAGCGTAAACAGTTCAATGCGGCGGTACAAAACAGACAACGAGCGAGTTCAAGGGGAAGTTCGTAGTGTCGATTCAGAGTTGGTTACAAGTAACAATGCAAGAAACGTTCGGCCAGTAATTAATGTAATCACTACAGGGGAATATGTGTATCGGACCAACAGTACGATAATTTGACCAATGGGGATCAGCTGAGATTGGCATTGTGCACACAGCTGGTAGTGGGCGGTTAGTTGGACGGTAGTGTCGCTGCGCGGGGTGTGACGGTTCTGTGGCTCGATCCGTCAGCTGCCATTTAGCCATCCAACTATCGGTTTCAGTTGGAGTGATCCGAACACAACTTCCATTGATTCTAGCCAGAATCAACACCTCTTGTGATCACTGTTGGCTAGGATCAACTGTGGATTTTCCGAGCGGTACTTCACTCGCAGAACATAAACACGATTCATTTTCAAGTCCTTCACAAAGGCTTGGTACAACCGAAGGTGCTCCAGGTGAGACGCCTTCACTGCATACCGTTAGTTCATCTCTATCGCTCTCTTATACTGGAAATTCCAGCCATCGGCCAGTCCTCTGATAGACTGTAACTACTTCATCGGATTTCGGATACCACATATCTTCATCAGGACGTTTCCTGCTAGTGTTCATCAATACCGTTTTGGAGATAACTGGAAATTGGCTGACTTCCTTTTGTCTGTGGTCTTCACAGGCAAAAGTACTATCCAATATTCAATCATTCGATGTCACTGTGATGCAATACAAAATTATCCTTGTAATATCTGAGTGGTTTGAATAGGTTATCTTTATCATCTGTTATTTCAGTGCAACTGGTAATGTAATAACCAGATTGACCATTCCTCACATACTGATCTTCATTCTTGAGACTTTAGTTTATGTTTCCTTGTCCTGGTTGATTTCTTCACTGTGTACAAGTTTCGTTTTTTTGCGTTCATTCATGTCGTAACTATATATACTTACATATATTCTAACCTATATGCTACTTTTTCAACGTCGTGTTTCCATCACAAAAATTCGCTTTAAAATGTTAAACTATCTTTTATTTTTCGTCGTATCGATTATTCTGCAAGGGTGATTGATTTCTCCGACTTTTGCATTTGTTAACAACCGCAGATTTGGCAATTCGTCAGAAATCGAGCTGCTGTTCCGCTGGTGCTTATAAATACACAGAACTGTTCCGCACAATACAGAGCAGACTCCACGTTCTACGATAATAGTAGCATAAACGCAATCGGAGTAGTAACAGATATAACTATCTGAGGGCAACACTTGAGCAACACAGTCACATTATGAGACGTTCCCATGATCAATAAAAGACTGATAGTAAGTATGCGTTAACACATTCATGTTTATAACCTGCAGTCAATGCGCTCGATATTACTAACAACTCACTAGTCGACAATAGGGGAATAGACAAAGTTTTACAAAGTATTGCAAACTTCTGTAATGAAGATAGCAATTTACAGAATGGAGAACAGTGTAAATGCTTGTGAACTTGATACCAATGCAGGTAGGACAACTCTTTTCTCCCAACATACTCCAAATGACATTTATACCTGCTTCTTCATCAGAGATATTGTGGATTACCAGGGCAAAATTCGACCAGTTTGGTAGCGAATTATCCAAAGGTTTGTTCATGGACTGCGAACAGCGAACTTCTGTGGCCGAAACCTTTGGTACGTTCGAATCAGGAAAGAAGTATCTGGGTAATCAAAACGTGACTAGAAGAATAAGTATCCTTGATAAACAAGTAATGGTGCTTCCAATGCCTTAATGTGACATAACAAACTGGGCAATATATCAACCTCACTATGCATTATCTGTAAATTCCAGGGCATACTTTGTCTATGGTACTGCCAAACCAGCATGTTCATCAGATGACCAGCGAACGGATCGCAAAACATCCTGTGCATGAGCGATTAAGGAATACAATAGAACTTCTCATAACCTGTGGTTGCGATACTAAGATGTTACCTAAGTAAAACCTTCGCGTAATTGTATTGATCTCAGATTATAGCCGTTAACCGAGCCACCCGGATGAGGATGATCTATACAAGTTTCCAAAACTTACGCTACTGGCACCCCAGTGACTACAATCTTAAGCGCGCGATAAGTAAATTACTTAAAGGTGGGGTTAACGTGAGTGTATGGTGTTATTAAGAATGCGGTCGCAAATGCACTGTTCTAGTCGAAGTGGTAAGTAGAGGTAAGTAATCGAACCGTCAGAAAAAAGTAGCGTGTGAGTTAGACGCACATACTTTTAGTGCACCTTATATTGTTCCTCCGTGATAACCAACGATCACAGTCATTTCGTACTCCATTCAATTTGTTTAGTAGAAACTTGATTCAGGGCTGTTTTCTAACTTTTAATTCCCTCAGCTTTGTTGGTGATCTGTGTTTGATTTATCAGTTTGAGTTTGAATCTTCTGCTCCAACTCTTACACAGCAATTTATACTGTTGTACTACACGTAAAGCTAAATATAGATGACAAGTCGAATGGTTGACCGTTCCATGATTACGAGTATCCATCAAATAGATGAAACACAACAAATGTAATAAAAAATCCGTCGACACACTTCACGTTTGCTTGTACAATTATTTTCTATCTACGAGATAAGTTATATACAAACGAATTTCAACAGTGGGTACCATTTTTAGAAGTAGTCGATCATATCTGTAATATTATTGCCACGTTTTATCACATAAAAACGGCTTCAAAATTAAACCAGCCTTAATTGCCTAGTAACGTCATATGTTCGAGTTTAGTGATGAACACAAGAAGGTGCTTAATGTTATTGATCGGTTTGTTCAATCGACGGATTCCACAGAACTCTTTATACGTAACTGACGTTGACTCAAGCAATATGATGTCAGTTAGAGTACACCTGTTGATGACTACCTAATTTGAACGAGAAAACTTGGTTATGATGTTTTGTTACACATCATTGATACACAAATATAGAAAACGCCGGGTGAACCCAACTACATCCGTGTTGGTATTCTGAAACCTTTATTGCCCCATGTGTTCATTACCTTCGTTCCCGGCTTCGAAAGTATTTTTGTGGTTTTTCAATTTCTTGCTTCCAACAGAGCCTACCATTTGGGTAATCAGCATTGCCGGGATGTGCATTCGTACGTGCCCTCAGGTTTTTATAATTGTGACAAGCTAATTCGGAAATACTTGCTGCTAACCAGTTATGTGTGCATTTACCTAAGTGTAAGCTGCCAGTGCACTTTGCCTGTCATGATGTGCCTCATTAAACAAACCACATCTCACTCAAGCTTGACTAGGGTCAGTTCTAAGTGACAGCTACGTATGTTTGTTCTACAGGCTGATGTGCTACAACTGTAATGCTATCTCTCCCACTTCAACAGTGATATCAGACTTAACTTCCTCATTGTCAAAAGTAACATTTGCAAGGAGACTCATGACCTTCACGTTTTTATCCATGTCTCCTGTTTTGTACTGAATCACAGTTTCTCATAGTATCATGAAGATGTCTATGACGACAACTTTGTGGAAGCTCAGAACGTGTTATGATTATTGGAGTCATGTTAGCACCATAGTCAGAAGCAATTCCACCAACAGTACACTGAGTCGGTGACACATGCGGTTAGCGCTACTCAAGCGACGTGACAAGACTCATAGGTCTAAGTATCGTCTGCGTACCTGTATTCTTTGATATACAAACCAGCAGGAATGTGGGTGATGTCACTAGCCCACGATCTGTCATACAATTCAAATTCAACCCGTGCGTGCTTGCTGGTTTCGAATGCACGTTTCAGTAGACATTCTATGGTCATCAAAGTTCACTTGTCGAAATAAACATTCACAATGTCTACGTACCGTTTGGAATATAAGAAATAGAGAAAATATAATGGGTTTTTTTCCGTCTGACATGTACTACCGTAAGATAAAATGATCACATATCGGTTGGGGTATTGCTAGGTTGCCCTTACCCAGAGCAGAACCAAAAAGGGATTATACAAACTTGGAAACTGTCGATCAGCTGAACGACATTAAAACAACTAGTGTTTTCGGGTTCATAACCTAATTACGATATGTAATGAGGAGCGTAAAATTACATTTCAGGGAATGTCTTCCAGTCAGTCAATTCTTGTAAAATTACAAAAGCGATCAGTAGCCGTGTGGATAGGATCTTTGGCTCGTAATGCGAAGGGCTGTTGGTTCGATTCCCTATTCATGCAACCTCCACCTGGTGGGTATATAAAACGATGGGACCGATCGTTTTCTAGCTGAATGATCAGTATTCATATTGCACGGACTTAATTGAATCACCACTTGTAGGTGTTCAGGTTCGTAAACCGAAATCCTTTGAGTTTGCAATAGAACATCCTTGTGGAGCACCTTTCAAATATCTCAGTGGTCAGTGGCTGTTTGATACTTTGACACGGATCGTGGAAAAAGCCACTGGTAACAAATCACGAACCAGGTTCATTATTCGATCAGTTTTTCTACTATAGCGATGAAACGAGACAGCACTACAAATCATTCTTTAGGCGCTTACCTTCTAACTTTGATAACAGTTCGTAGTAGGGTTTCCTAGATAGTTTAAAGGACAGAAGCAGAAATAAGCACAAATTAATACATGTTCTCACGTGGGGGCTTGTGTAAAGTACAAGGCGACCGTTTACACTTTGATTGTCCGTTACACTCGTGGACGAAATTTAGGGTGACGTGGAGACACCAAAGGACAACGTTCTTTCGAAGTAGGGGTTCCAACTACGATTCTATGGAGGGAAACAACATAAACAAGCATGAGCCAAAGGTCCAGTAAGCGAACGAATACTAAAACGACGACAACAACACAACAGCACGCTCTGTCACAGAATTCAACGTCAATATGTGCGCGTTTGCTGGTTTCGACCGCACGTTACACTTGTGCGTAAGCCACGAGGCAGGCAGATATATGTGTACGATTGCGCACAAAAATGAAACAGTTGAGGCGATAATTGAAGCACGATCAGGACTAGATTGGAAAGCTGACATTTTAGCAATACTCACGATGTGTGAAGATAGGTAGTTCAAAGCGTTACAAATCCTCACAGAGAAAAGACCTTGTCTGAGCTCAAATCAGATTCGTAGGAATTACAGTAGGGAAAAACTGTTGTAGTGTCAACTGATGCTCAGTATTGCAAATCTGTCGAAAAGGAGCTCTAGAAGAACAAACACGACATTCACTTCGTTGGTATTTATCTCAGTACTGGATACATTCGAGGGAAGCTGCAACACGAAAGTCATTCGCTTCACCTGCAGTTTTCTGGGCAATGTTTCCGTGAGTATGTAATATTCAGCTGTTCTCTAGAACTCAAACGTTCTTATTTCCACAATGTAGTTCGCCTTAAACCATTGAGACAGGATATTTAGGTCAACCGTGAAAAACAACTTGCGTCGTTGCTTTTGTCAATGGCAAACAGAGCACTAACAACATCGACAAGATTAGAGAATTCACAGAGTAGGTGAGTGGCGAAATAGAGTGGCCTCAGTTTGAGGCTTGCGAAGTAGTTTTAAAAGCTAATGAAGAAAAATTTACTTACATGTAATATAAACATTTCGATGGATAAGCTTAGAGATAGCGAAGGAGATTACTTAGAATACCGCGTTAGTAATGGAGTCTACCGAATGGAATGAAATGGTTCGTGCCATCAGAAACTGTGTTTATAAATATGGCGTCAACTAGTTCGCCACTAGTTCACTGTTAACAGTGAGTCTGTGTTATATGGGCAGTCACCCAACGAGCTGTGGTGCTGGTTACAGAAGACATTACACGATGACAAGTAGATAGCGAGCAAGTTACAGATCACTGCTTCAAAAATGTTTGACCTACGGAATATAAGAGCGAGTAAACAAGGGTTGTGGATTTTTCTGCGTTGCGTGGTTTTCACCACTGAATCAGTATTCGTGCGAATTTCCAGTCTTCAGGCATTATGTCATCAGTACCGAGCTCTGAAAGCGGTTGTGCACTCAGGCGAAATTTTTGGCTTTCTTACATGGCGACTGGCATTCATTGTTTCTAACTTGTTGAGTAGCGACTGATCAAGTGTAACAACGATTTGTTAGAGTTCCGAACCGCAGAGTTAAACATACATTCACAACTGCATACCGGCTTAAAGGGGTATAATTTGATAGTTTCACACAAATACGGACTGACAACTAGGTCATGTTCGAAATCGTAATGAGAACTTTTAATTGTCAATATGCTAAGTTGTCACATGCATCCCAACAAGGACATTTGCTCGGCTTAGTTAAAATTATTTGAAATCATCCAGTGGCAGTAGTGCGTACATGTGTGCATGTGATGGGGCTTGTCCCGCGGTCAATCTCGACTTAGGTGGTCACTGCATACAACGGATCTAAGTTCACTATGTCCGTGTATCGATAAGTTGAAAGTGGTCGTTGTTCAGAGGACTAGGGTTGGTCGAACCAAAGATTGTAAGTCAACAGAGAAACCAAGATGCCTAACAAATTAGTTATTGTGGGGACAGTGGCCTTTGTTAAGAGACTATTGTATTCCTCGAAGCCGCGTGCAAATTTTACATTACCTAGTTCACTTGGCCTTAATCCAACAAAAAACGTCCATTTCCCTTTAAAAAATTTTTATCTGTTATCCCGCTTCATTTTGATCTTTTTTTCTATCACTTCCAATCTATGTAATTGTTGTGTAGGCATACATGGCTGCCAAGTTTTTATCTGAGTTGGTTCCCGTTTCGATAAGTTCTCTGATTTCCACACCGGAAGCTCAGTCACTGTTTTGGACTTCTGGACACTGATCCCTAATAAATGACATTTGGACGACTGTTGTATGTTTTGCTTAAGCTTTACAGTTTCGAACATATAAGTTACATACATTAAATTAACGTCTCAACAAAATCCATGCCTGTTTTGTGTTTAGTAAACTCACTGACAGCATTCGAACACAGTGAAAATGACAGACCGATGAGAGAACTAGAAGAAACCGAAGCTCCTCGACAGAAGCTGTGTTCAGTCAAATAGTTAGTGAGTGTTTTCGCTCAGTATAATGGAAATAGGGAGCCTAGAACACTTTCACTCTGTAAATTGAACACAATTTACAGTTGATTGCAGCCTCATTGTACACACAGAACACGCAGCAAGGCCATTTCGAAAAGAAGCCCTATACTCCAGTTGCACTGTTATTGTACCAACTTGGCACGAAGGTACTTTGAACTGTGGTCAAGATTTTGTGAGGCAGCGGTGTTGGCCACAATATCATTGTCCTCATAATAGACACGAACGAAGCATCATATCCAAACGCTTGGCCGCAGTTGTTTGCGAATAACACAAATTTGTTTTTAACAGCTACTGGGCCGGAAATCCTGTACATTTCAAACTCTGATAGACTTAATGGTTTTGACATAGTAATGCTCACTGGCAGTTGCGGCATGTTAGTACTATCTCATGTAAATTTCTAGATCCACTTCTTGTTGTCTGTCGCTTAAAATTTAAAGTAATCTGTTAGGCGACGCATCAAATATAATCATCTTTATCTTCATACGTGCAGTTCGTTGAGCCGTCGACTGAGGCACAGTTTTCAGATGAGCAACTGCCCATAGACTCCGGATAGTTGACCTCCAACTCTACCTGATACATCTAGTACTCAGGACATGGAAGCAAAGACCAAGCGGACATAGCTGACACGTCCTTACAGCATGGCGAACAGTCTAGTCAAGGCACGATAGTTCTTAATACATGGGAATCATATGATACGCTAAGTGGCAATCGTTATGTTGTATGCCATTCAGGGGCACAGATAAGTGGTGACCCAACTGATGATAATTCTTCGAATCCGCATAGCAGAAATCACTTGAAGACGTTATCAGTGACACTTGTCTACAAATATACTCTCAGTATATTGAAGGCAATGAATGGCGAGATATGCCAGCCATACAGATGATTTTGATCGATTGAGGTGGTGAACTTTTTCGTCTTGTACACTTTGTGTGATACCCTACAACTCATCATGTTAACCAACTTTGCAATTAACACAAATGTACTTGAGAATATTTTTGTCCAACAAACCTAGTGAAATTACCCACTTGCTATAAATCAGTGTTTAAAGGGGTGCTTCTAATCGAACACACAACCGTAGTAGTATAGAAGAACGTATGAACGTGACCAATTGTGAATTATGCAATTATTCAAGCGCATTGCGTGATATGCGGACACAGGCAGGTTTGTGTTTGTAAGCATAAGTCTGAATTTTCGTCCAAACTGAATAGGGCCGTAAAATAGTCTATAATGTAAGATGTAACCGGTGACACTAAATATGACCAACACGATAAACAACATACCTGACTACCTGGTGTTTCGTTTTTGGTTTTATTTGATCATGAGGTGAGCAAAACGTTCAGCGAAAAATATTTCAGCTTCCCTCGCTTGTGGTACTGTTACTGACTGAGACTGTTTGGGGATCATTGACTTCAGTGAAAACAAAAACGTTTTTATTACTGATTATCCAATTCGTGGCCCCCGGTCATCAACCATGTAGTGACGTTTGTGAACCGAAAATCCGGTCCATGAATCTTAAGGATTCGATTTATGTGCCGGATAGAGACCTTTCGACTTAATGCTCATCAGACGTCGTCAATTTTCGCGATTCAAGTTGCGTCCCAGAGGACTTGTCAGCCTCTTCGTAGAGTTTGCAATCCACTTGTCGTAACGTCTGACCATCCTTCAACATATATACCGGTTTATTCTATGGAATGCCGTATAAGTAAATTAATTGGGTTATTCTATAATCCTAATACTGTGCTATTTTGCCAGAAGTATTGTCATCAGATTGTAATGTGGTAGGTTGAATTGAGCATGAAACCTCAACAACTGGTATTGCTTAACCAACGTGGTGTACGCAACTAACAGGTTCAATTATACTTCACTTGATAACCTCCGGACCGATGTGTTCATCACAACCAATGCTTTCAACATCTTGTACTAAATCAACAGTTAACCACTACATTAGTTCGCTGAGACTGTTGCTACTCCCTTATGGCAACGACCGATCTGTTAACGAAACGGCGTTGTTTTCAGCCTAAAACTGTCGTGGTAGGTTAACAGTTTGATTGTTCGTATATGTGTGTGGACATGTGCACGTGTGGTCTTGCCTTTCTTTTCACTAACAACGTTTAACTCTGCTGTATAAATACCAACACTGCAGTTTGTACCTGGCGAAATGTAACAGAAATCACCAAGAAATAACCGTACAATATATTGTTTTTATTCCGATTTTCTGATTGTAATCTGTTGAATGTACACGTTATTGTCATTTATGCATCGCCCGCTATTGTTGAACAAACATGGTTCAAATATGATTAAATTAACTATGGCGTGATCTACTTGTCATAATCATAAAAGAACGTTTTTTTCATTTGACAAAATAGACAGAAGAATAACCAGCAGAACGTAGCTGAGACTATTCGAAACCTTCTAAGATTAGTAGTTCACGTATGCTTGTATTTTTCCTTCCGTTTCAGGGATTTTTGAGATCAAGGCTATCCGGTAATTATTTTACTCCCATGTCTCGATGATATACAGTATAATTCACTTGAAACGATAAATAGAACTACGTCACCGGACTCACCTGTGCTTATTCTGAACTCCCCAAATAATCCCGCTGATCAGTTGCCGGTGGCCAAATGCAATGCAGAGGTCCACTCTGGCGAACAATTACGAGCTGATATTTAGATCTGGCCACAAGTAAATGAGACCCATTGAGGGCCATTCTTGTAAAACCTAAAAACGAAAACGTTTTGTTTAAAGTACACCCCAGAACTAAAATCATCCCCACCTTTAGGCAGTTGTTTATCATTTGCATTCATGGCCTATCGTCAGTTGGTCACATTAAACATGTCCTCCGTGACATCCTCTGTAATATTGTGATGGAACACACCTCGCTGCGTAGCATTGGTGCACCGATCTTGTT
>JTDE01000052.1:210438-227429 GCA_014338405.1 Paragonimus skrjabini miyazakii | reverse complement strand
GTCTGGGAGACTCTGCGTTACAACATGTGGGGCAGAAGGAACGTGATTTAATTTTCCAAAAAGCTTGTCAAATTTTCGTTTTTGACGTTCGCTTGCCTTCGCGAAAAAAGTTAATTCACGCCGATTAATCAGCTCCATGACAGAGATCCGAATGTCGTAGGGAGAATGTTGTAGTAAGTTGCTGAATAGAAGGACCCACTCCTGTCAGCCGTGAACATATCTAGTGCGTTATAACGTTAGCAAATATTCACGTCTTATAGACCCATGACAGGTAGGATACGAACCTCTGTACCGAAATAAATCTCATCCTGGTTGATGGTGATGGAGTGGTATTGGCATGAAATCTTAAACGAGGAGACATGCTGATGAACAAGACCAGTTGAGAATATTAGACGACGAATTCGGGGAGGTAAGTCGAAGTACTGGTGAATGATTTGGCCATTCTGAATGGTGAGAAAGTACACATTTTTACAGTATTACATTAAGTGAGCATTTGCTACCGTCCATCCTGTCATGTGCGTATGAAAACGTAATCTTCTAGAGAAACAACTCGTCAGTTTGTGTGTTTCACGTCACAAAAATGTGTCCCTTTTGAGAAGAATACCATTGTCTGACCACCCAGACTGTATTCCCGATCGGAAATCTTACGGGTACATATTCACCTTGGAAATATACAATGGTCTTAGAATCAGCTACTCCGTGTCAGACATGATGGATACCTCAGGCGTGATTGAGGTGAGCTGAATACAACCTACTTGAATTTATTTATGGGAGCATGTTGAAGAGTCAGGGAGTCCTTTCAGTAATCTTGTCACCAACAATTAGACGATTATATATTCTGCAGTTAACAGATCATGTCTGTTTGATGTACCAGGGCTAATATGGTAGTTCTTCGTACCTCACCAAAAACTCACTCATTTTGCTATGAGCATTATATCTATATAAGCAAATGAAGGTTCCAGTAAAATAACTACAATTGACAATTAATTGTTCAATTTTTAGTTAGATAAGCTTAAAGTTTGGGGGAAGTTGGAAGGGAAAAATATACTATGCTTCAACTCTTATCAAACGTTCTGAGCCGACTTCAAAGGCTGCCTGTTATGCAATAACCCGTTTACTTATACTGGTTATGACACCCTTTTGATGGCATCTCTAAACTCGAGCTTTGCCCTCTTTGAGTCTCATCAGTAACTGTCCTTGTCAAGAATGATAGCCCAATCCTGGCCACGTCTGTATAAGGCCAACATGTCGCCCACTGAATAGTTGGCGTCACACTAGCCACGTTCGACCTGTCAACGAACCATCGTGTGAATACGTGAGCTGGAATGTGACCCTTAGCCGTTTTGATGAAACGCTCTAACAGAAGCAAAGTTCGAACTGTGCGCTGGCTGGAAAATCTATCTGAATGCGAACGCCTTAATCAATGGTGAATGACTATCGTGTTAAGTCAGCCAATGCCCAAACAATTCAGTTAACCTAGTGACTGATAATACCACTATTCAAGCACAGTTGATTCCCGTTGGTGTACACATTACCAAGTCACCTATAAGGAAATCTGATGAATGGGATGACATTTCAAAGGCGCACTGTCTCAAAAAATGCGGACTTTTGAACAGTGATCGTAAAACTACATTCCACTCTGTAACTGAGTTATAGTTCACATGATCGATGGCCGAGTAGTTGGGAGCGTTGGCTGGCAACGTGGAAGGTGACTAGTTTCATCCTCATTCAGACTATCTCTACCGGGAGAATGTAAACAAGGAAGAAACTGGTCGCAGAGTGTCGACTTGAGAACGAACATCAAAAAGTAGAACAAACATACAGTCAACTCGTTTTGGTCCCGAAGTTAACCTGAACGTTACTTTTCGTGTCATTAACAAATTAGTAAATAGACACTGTGGAATTGAAAAACCACATCATCCATTTAGAATCAGAATAGCCACACTGAGTGAAGCTTAACTTTACCCAGCGTTGTTGGACCGGTGACCTAACGAACACTAGGCATGTTCAAATTGGAGACTATAGAATAATGAATAGATGGTTACTTTGAGAATGATATCCCGGTTGTTCTGTCACATTCGCGGATTATTAACGTGCCTGATCACGTTGACAGCAGATCTGTTCGTGTACTCAACACTAGGAAGCAGCTTTATGCCCAGGTGTAAAGCAGTCACCTGCCAGAGTATCAGGACTGTGTGTGTTGTGTGGGTATTTAAGGTTGATGAAACAAAGGCTGGGATCCGATCGATATCCACTTTAAAAGGAAACGCTTACTGACCACAGAAAGGAATTCAGAACTTCACAGAAC
Source organism: Paragonimus skrjabini miyazakii (assembly GCA_014338405.1). Taxonomy (NCBI): domain Eukaryota; kingdom Metazoa; phylum Platyhelminthes; class Trematoda; order Plagiorchiida; family Troglotrematidae; genus Paragonimus; species Paragonimus skrjabini miyazakii. Next base: position 225,121 of record JTDE01000052.1, on the reverse strand, counting down.
TTCACGAAATCTTTTATGATAGCGCAAATTGAAGCTGGATTTGCATGAACATTAAACGTTCAACTGATCTTTGCTTTACAGTGCCTGTCTTTCAGAAGAAGAGGCATTCATGAAGGATCTGAATATCTTTTTCATGGTAAATAAACACCTCCCAGTCATCCAGGGTATGACCGGAAACAAACCGTTTTGATTTCATGGTGTTCAGAAGATGGTTATCTTTTGTGCTAATAGCCATTATAAGACCAGCACTTCCATGGGGATGCACGATAAAAAGATGTTTCTCGGAACGTGCTATCCAGTAGTGTATGGTTTCTTCAACAACAGATACTACATATATTGTATCCAGCGCTGACTTTTCGTAAATGCAACAAGTCAACAACTCTTTAAAACTGCTTGATTATCAATAAGTGTTGGGTGGTTTCGTATGATTTGAGTTGAATATCACTAACAGCTGACCGTATTATTTTCAATCCTGAAGATTTTTCTATTGACTCATTGACTAGGTTTAGCCACAGTCTACACCAGACAATTTTAAAACTGCTCCAAAACAGAGAAGAAACGAAAATCTCGCAGCAAATGAACTGTTTCAGCCTCAAGGAATACTATGGGGAAGAGTCCATTTTGCGCATGCATTATGGGCTTATCGTGTTAATTTAGTTAAACGTCGGGCACTTTCTGGAATTTCAACAATTTATTTCCATTAACTGTGTTTCCTGGTTTTTTTCGGAACTGCGTTTTTGCCATCCTATGTTGTGGTAATCTAATGTGATCACTTGCTTTGTCTCGCTGTCATATATTGATCAGTGAATATAATGCCGTATTCCACACGAATAGGACGTGATTATCTCAGTCAGTTAAATTTTTGAACCGAAGTATCAGTTTACGCCACATGGTTGATTTCACATTATTGAGAGTTGGCTTCGTTCACGCACATTTTCCCAGATTCGCTACGTCGCACATTTATTCAGGGGTAACAGCTTTTTGGTCTCTTGTTATCTCCTATCGAGTGGGTTATTTGTTTGATTCTGTGCCGCACACATATGACCTCTACCAGAACAACTCTAGTGGAAAAGTCGCTAAAATTGAGACTGTGGTAGCACAAACCAGTTTACACTTTGCACCCAAAAATACATAACGACGAGGTGCAGAAATGGTGGCGATCGATTATTACGGTTGTGAATTAAAACAAGAAACTTTCTAGACTTTAGATTCAGCTGTTAGCAGACGGTAAAGTAGTGTGCATGAATACATCCTATTATTGGAGGTTTCTAGGGCAACATCACATTTTTCATATAATGAGATCAAACGACACAAACTTTACAAAGTTTAACGGTATAACAGGTTGTGCACAGTGGCTGCACATACACATGCAACCTGATTACTAGGAGCGGACGATTGACTGAATCCGTTTTCGGATTAGCGTGTCACAGTGATTGAAGACACAGGATTCAAGCCTGGGGAAGTCATACGAGCTGAATTGAGCTCAACTGTTTATGGTTCCGCTTACAAACCCCGTACCCCAAATGAAATAAAACCAGGAGTTGTTCGACTGGAGGCTTTTGTAGTCCAGCCAGCCAATTCTTGAGATTACCCAGACAAACATCACCTTACTAAACATTGGATAACCAGGTTAGACTATCAGGGTTATCCGAACATGTGCAGTACGGGTAACCGATTGCTTGCCAGGGCAGTCATAAATTCACTACAAACAATTCTCAACACAGAGAGGAAGGAAAACATAAGAGTGAAGTTGTGTATACACGATATTTCAAGGATGGTATAAGGAAAGCAACCATAATTCATTTCAGTGAACAACACTTTCTTTAACTGACATGCGGGAGAATCCTTTTCGAGAAAGACTGCTGGAAAACCTGTCTCTATATGATGTCTGCGATCAAACATCTCTTCGCTCAAGTCTCTGACTACTCATCTGGCTTGAGGGAAGCAGAGGGTTCAATCTGTCTCAGAAGTCGTAAACGCGGGGTTATGGAACGAAGCAAACGGGGGCTATAACCTTGTCCTTTATCGAGACAAATCAGGCAACGTGATCATTATTCACGAGAGAAAGTAGTTGCAAGCTCAGATCTGATAGTTCTGTCATACCTAATTTGAAGTCAGTGTTGCAGTGGTTAACACGGTTGTCTGACGATAGAGTTCTAGATAGGACCGTCGCAAAAATATGCACTACTAAACATCTCTAACGGGAGAGAATTTCAAGTTTAGTGTTGCCTTTTCCAAAAGAGGCCCTGATCAAACATTGTGATGTTCAACTTAAAAATAACTTGTAATACTTTGTAACTGGCTTTGACTTGGAAGTAATTGAGTTTGTGCTCAGAACGATGAACTATGAATATCCGTAGTCTAAATTAGGTATTCTGTTTTCAACGTTTTAATCGTACGCCTAGAAGGTCACGTCGTAAGATTGCGGAAAAACCGATGCTCCATTCAGTCAACATGACTGTAGCTAGTTTACATCCGGTTATTCGGTGGAAAAATACTAAAAATACTAACATGAACCAAAGTTCAACACTGTTCGAACAGGTTGCTACGGTACAAAAGTAGGCACCAATGAAGACGATAATAGAATAGTTTATATTGGAAACTGCAAGTCAAAAGAAAAATAACGATGTTTAACGTTTGGCCCATCCAGGTTAAAAAATGTCAAAGCCAGACCTACTATATAAATTTCGCACAATTTCTAATGTGTTCATAACCTGTCCAAAGAATTTGTTTCTGGTTATTTTGAAATGGACAAGAACGGTTTCATTGAACCATCTGGGCTGTGATTTGGGAAACTGTAATGAAAATCTACTCGATTCATCGCTTATCCAAACCCCGACATGATCGAAGGTCTAACATGGGTCTAATCCAAACGTCACATCAAAGTCAACACATTCGGACTGGACGGACAGTCTCAATGTTACGCCTCCAGTTATTCACCAATTTCTTTGTCCTGTATTGCACCAATTAACTTGCAGTTTGTGACCTTGTATGTGCCAATACGATCAGCCAATGTTGGCCTATGATTTTTTAAATAATGTTATACATCTATAAATTCGGTTTTGTGTCTCGTGAATAAGAACTGCTTACTGCAACCAGTACGAGGTCTTCTCCTTATTACTTGCGTGGGAGGTTTCAATCCGGGTACGAGTTCTAGGGCTATTCGAAGTCCCTAACTCAGAGTATTACACAAACCCACATATACATGATGTGCGATCACCTTAAAGCTTAGGTACATTAGCTTGTTCAGTGATGTTCAGGATGTCAACATGTTTCGTGTTTACTCTGGTAGGTACGCCATTTGTTAAAGTGAACATATTAATACAGCTGTTATAAAGAAATTCGAATATCTAGTGTTTATTGATCTATCTCACGACGCATGTTCCCTTATAATAAAGTTACATATGCATGTAATCTTTGCGTGTGGGAAACGTGGATTCATAGTCCGTGAGTCTGTTGAATTTCAAACGTAGGTAAAAGCTGTGGCAAGGGTTCAGTACGTTTGTCAGAGCTGGAATGGCTACAACTTTGTCGGGTAGTAAAAGCTGTATTCATCTACGGATGGTGTTTGAAGTATAAAAACCGAACTGTTAACCCATCTGTCATCACAGGGGTCAGTAAGTACAATTAGATTGGAAGTTTCAACCTGACTAAGGAACACTTGCAGTAGAGTGTGTGAACAGACAGACTGTTGTGTTCTCCTACATTAAGATGATCTACTCATGAGTACTTGTTCCAGCATCGTAGATTAATCACATCGAATTAAAGTTTTACACAAAATCAGTGTAAGAACACCAATCTTCGTGTACATAGTCATGAGACATGACTATTTTAGTGTATAAGTGACAAAGAGTAGTAGGATAGATAACCGTTAAATTATTGCCAAAAATTTTATATTCTAAAACAGTTATATCCCTTCAGTAATTTGAACAAAACAGTTAGAAGATGAACACTAGTAGATGCTAGCATTTCGTGTTGGCTCGTCAGTACCATGTAACCACGTAACTTTCTCCGCAGTTACATGAGAATTGGTAAACACAGTGTGATTTGGCACCAATAGGTTGATCTCCTTTGAGTTCCTGCAAAGCCCGAATGTGCCGAGCTGTTATCGGACATTTGTCGTTCACACGAGTATGCAAACACTCATGAGCAACATCAGTGGGCTTATTTTTGAAGCAGTTAAAATTATCGGTGTTAGTCGGCGATCAATCAGGTTCTCAAACTGTACTTCTACAAATTTTCAGTTAGATCTGCGTATAGGTATCTTATAATCCAAGCCAAACGAAAGTGCTTCCAACTGTAGAGCAGTGAGTGGTACAGATGAAATGTTCTGAACGTACTTACCGGGGAACACATTAATAGGCTCATCTTCTGGTTTGGTTAACATCCTTTCGAAAGGAGAAGCAGCAGTAATCTTAGTTCAGTCAACCACAGTCTTACAAAAGTTGACGAAAATGATCCGACAGCACAATGATAACCTGTTGACCACACATTGTAGGTGATGATGAGTTTCAAGTAACTGTGTCAGAAGTGTTTGTGATTCCTCCAAATGCGAAGTTGTGATACGTCGGAGATTAGTATTGTTTGGATTGAGCTTGTTCAATCGCAATAGCTTGAGAAACTTGTGTGTTCATACCTCCCGAAGTACTGTAGACGTTGAGTTTGTAGTTTCCCGTGTTATTGATTATTTGGTACTGACGAGCCAATACGAAATGCTAGCATCTACCAGTATTCTTCTTCTAACTGTTTTGTTCAAATCTTGTATTCCAATAGAAAATATTATCCTGAAGTCGATTACTTCGTTTCAAGGGCTACTTAGTATAAACATTACACTCAATTCTTGAGAATACGAAATGGGTAGACTTCTTGATCACCTACCGAAAGCAAAGAAATTTACTTAGGGCGTATTCTGTTTTATTTCCGGGTTCTTCAATTGTGTTTTGTGCTGGTAAACCAGCTTTGTTCAATTCTGTTTCCCATATTTCCAATACTTTCTTGGTTAACGTGAGCTTGTTCATTAACTTCAGTGCTTCTTTTTTTGTTTTGTCGACACAGAAAACGTTTAAAACATTTCCTCTGCCTATTTTCATTACTGCTTGTAAAGATGTTCGTCACACAACGAGCGATCACTCTATCGTTTAATGTGAGTTATTTTAACCATAAGCTGAGTTTTAATTAACTTTAATCAATGACGGTCTTGGTTAAAATGAGTAGCAGCTCAATGACACCATCCGACTTGATCACAAAACCATTTAGAAAGAAGCTGCTGTGCGAGAACGTGTAACAATTTAGTGTAGATTTTACACCGGGATAACCAAGACAGTGATCGTGGAGTTACGCGTAACCTAAAAACGGATCCCCAAAATGAAAACAAGATTGAATCCCAAATTTTGTATGGTACTATTAAAGAAATGCAACAATAATTACAAAAGGTAAACCTCAATCGTTCGCGATGATCGTCTCGAATGGCAAAATAAACAATTTCTCAACAGGACCAGCAAGGTCAAAGGTGAGCCGTCACGCCAGTACGTCAGGACTAGATTGGCTACTCGGGCCGCGGACGTTTAATAACACATTAGTGTGATAAATCAAAACGGGGTAGGTGAGGTAGTGAGGACAAGTGTCAGGTTAGTCAGAAAAAAAGGGAACGCAAACTGTAGAAACGAAATTTCTCAGTTCATGGACCAATACACTTACAGCGGGCCTTTAGGTTGTCGTACTCAAGGGGTACATTTTTTGGAGCATCTCTTGCACAAAAAATGTGTAACAATTCTAAAATGATAAAAGATTAGTCAGTCCAGAGTCAAAAGGTAAAAGTTGACTGCCGAGTAGGGTACGACCATTGTAATTCAGCTTTCCTGTCTGACTTCGAATATCTACATTTATTTGTATGTGAAAACCATTGGAAGATAGGCATTGAATAAAACATTCGGTTTCTAACACCTACGCTAAAACAGCCAGGATTTAATATTTTGGATAGTCAACTGGATTTCAGAGTAAACTAACTACCTATATCTGTACATCTGGTAACAAAGTTAGTTGCTGATATGTTTGCACACCAACAGTTTTGCTAAAGGTTCCTTCTGTTTGCTTTTCCTCCACACCTATGAAGCTTAAAACGCACATTTTTCCGACCAACACACAAACAGGAACACTCTCCGGTAACGACTTATGAACCCAGTTTTCTAGACAATCGACTACGACATATTCATCTTCAATCTCGATCACGCTGATCAACGTCACCTAAAGCATAAGCATATTTGTTGCTGACAGTGAATCAAAGGACATTGGTTTACTAGAGCACACTGAGGCAGCTAGAATTTGCAGATTTTTCTTGACATTTCCGTAAAATCCTTCGACACGAGGCTGGCTACACGTATGAATTATTCTGACTTTTGTAGAACCTTTAACATAGTTGATTACTCCATCTTGCCGTACTCGGTAGCTTATTATATACCATACGTTATATACTTTATACTGATATATAAATGTATACCCCAGTGTACGTTATAAACATATGTTATCATATGTGTAACAAACAACAGCTCTGACCTCAACTTAAGCTTACTCACGTTCCACGTCATCTTAAACATAAACACACTTGTAACTGAAATTGATCCAGGAAAGCCACGATTGCCTCTGCCAAGTTCACGTGCGCGTAACACCATGTCTTGCCGGATTGCACTCCACTGTTCCTTCTTTTATCTTGCCCTAGTTACTTCGATTTCTAAATGCGTCCCTCGACCTGACTATTGTTAAATAATATGGAGTGATTGTTGACTCCCAGTACACTTGACCACACTTTCCTGGCAAAGTTTTATGACCTCCAACCCTTCACACCTGGCGCAACATAGCTACCGTAGAAAATACTACGGCGACCCTAATCAACTGATTGGCCTTGATATTTTTACAGGGTCTTCCGACGCGAAACTGGCTGTACATATGAATTCTCCTGATTTTTGGTAAGCCCTTGAAACAGTTGATCACTCTATCTTGCTGTAATCATTACGATATCATATATCGTGTATTATGTACAAACGTCATACGTTAAATGTGTTGTGTTATATGTTACGCACTACAGTTATGGCTTCGAGGTAAGTATACCCATATGGAACGAGAAACATTCAACGGAACTTACGTTCAACGTCAAGATAGAAGGACAGCTGCCTGAGTGGTTCCCAACCAACAGCGTCGTTCCGCAAAGATTAGTCTTAGGACCACCGTTACTTGATCATTTCGTTCTTCATCTACCCAATGTAATCAAATATCTAATGTTACTCTACACCAATGACGCAAAACGTTCAGAAGTCCTAGAGTGACCGGAAAATATGAGGTTGCACAACGACCTGAACCGTCCGAACCAATTATTCATAGAAAATAACTCACTGTTCAATGTCAACAAATGTAAAATCATGCACATTCGCCATCAAAGTTCCGGTGACCACTAAACGAATCTACTCCTGTGAGTATGTGAACGAGATTTATGGAACATGATGACAGATACTTTGTATCTGCTTACAAATTGTGCCGTTATGGTTAAAAGCCCTGAAACATTCCACTCTCAAAGGTTCCCCACTAACTTTGGATAATCACTATAGCGGAATTTTAAATCACCAGCCAAACATCCATTCTTCTAATCAATAGTCAAATATTGGTAATGCAAAATCAATCCATTCAGCTTGACAGAACAGTACTGAATCGAGTGTAGATGAGACTGCTTATATGAGTGGTAGTCAACGAAATTAAAATATTTAAAACACTGTGTTCCCTTGATCCTGTTCATCATTAACGATAGAAGATATACGTCGCGAGATGTTAACATTTCGATTTACTCTCATCAGTTGCCAACGTAAAACTAGCACATTTTTATACAAACTGCGTATAGCAACAACAATTGAACGAACCAACCACATAGTTCTGACCTTTCACGTTCTAATAGTTCAATCAATTCCACGGCAAGGAGATTGATTTCGTCAGCGCCTTCTGTGCATACAAAACTAGCCGATGTTGTTTGGTGAGCACTGCCTCGCTAATCGCTAACAGATTCGGGTTGCGCTTATGTAACAATATCATGAACTATTTGATAGGGTAAACTAGGTGGCCGGTTGCTAAGATGCGTTTGGCGATCAATGAAGTCGGGGTCTTCGACCTTGTTACAGTCAGTAAGTCGTTTTTTTAGATTGCCGTTGATGCAAACACCGATCTGTTCTGTCTATGTAGACGTCATTGCAACTGCAATTGAACTGGTAGATTACATGGGAGAAAGACTGATTGGTTGAGTTTGTATTGTCGCTATGACGAGCCGAGCCCCCTCCGCATCACCAGCACAAATACACATTTGCACATAATGACACTTCTATCTGTTTTGACTAAATGGATTAATGGAACTCAATATTTTGAAACATAAATCACCTGCGCAGTTTTGTGAATAGACAATTCTTTCACCACAGTTCATTATACGCCTACAGCGCTCTCATTACTGTACATTCCTCTAGACTATGACGCTTAGAATAACATACTGCTATCACTTAAGTACTTGAGTCATCTAGACTGAATCTCATCTAATCACCGCACATCACTAATAACCAGTAAGTCATTCTTTGAATTCAAGATCCCCTCTCCTTAATTGATGCGTACATTGTACATTGGTTTCCATACTCAAACTATTGGCAGTCGTATAATATGTTGATTGCTTTTTCTGAAACCTCCAGGAAAAGCACGTTTTGGTGGTCAAAATTTTTTACTGTCTTTTAGGTATTGTTTGGTGGACTCCAAGCTTGCCACTGTTAATTCTCGGTGACGGTTAGGTTCTTCGGAAATTTCAACGATATATTTTAATTTCTGGGGTCGTTTAGTGATCTCTCATATACCAAAATTCAATTCAGCTTAGCAGAGAGCTAGACGTTTTCAACGTCACTAAGCTTTGTCTCACCTTACACGTGAGAATTATAAGTAAATTCGGTTAACCTGCTGACTTCGCATGACTGTTTGTACATCCAACACTGGTTAGGTATAAACACAAGTTCATTTGCCTATCACCAACCTTTACGCGGGGGTGATTTGGTCACATCAGACGTGTGGTTTTAGTAACGCTGATGTAACGTAGAATATACGAATGTTTTTGAATGGAGAATCAACGTAGTGTGCTTTCTTTGACAGAAATATAACTTCTGTAGTGAGCAAGAACGACCGTACTATGCTACTCACACGACTGCTATTCAGTAGTAGGACCAGAGTATATACTGTAACATCGAAAAACGCAAGAAGAAACATCAGAGTGCAGCATCGCCCAAAATGTTCCTTGCTATGCTAAGGAACTGAGCATTGGCATCTGTGACAACCAAGATGGTCCGGGCCAAGTACTGTATGCAAATGAGTGGTTTTGTTTGTGGTCTTGTTTAAACGCTTAACCCATATGTTGTTTTGTTGAAAGAACAACCCTTGTGCCATCCGCGTTCTTCGCACACAGCACTTCAGGGTTGTCAGATTCACAAGTTTTCGATCGTCTCAAAAAACAATGAAGCTCTTAAATAAAATCTCAACCTGTCAGCCTATCGTGACGTATATTACGAGGGAGTAACTGAAATCCATTAAATGGTCATACAGTTATTTCTCTGTATGTACGTAATGTGGTTCACAGATCGTAAGACAAATTTCGCTATGAAACATTTCAAGTTTTTCCACTTATTTGCACCGTACCTTTTATCAACATGAAAGAGATAAAAATGTGAAACACAACTTATCCATCTAAAGAAAAGTGTTGAACAGCACCTTTTAGTTCTAACAATCGGTGTTACAAGGAGGTAATGACATGGCTGTCTTGGTAAAAACATATAATGGTTTATTTCTGTTTTAAATAAACACGGAACAAGTTTTTAATACGGTCATCCGATATTTCAAAGCGTTGATAACAGATACCACGAAAAACACATATGTCGGAAAATTCTTTTCAATGAATACGACCTATAGATTAGGTTATTTGAACCAGTGTGAACTGTGTTGTATTTACAAAATTCTTATCACAGCTTTAGAGAAGATTCAGCTTCGAAGAATGCAGGCATCAACTGGATTGAAATCGATGGTAGAAATGCAAAGCTTATACGAATTAAGTGTTTCATTGTCTGTGTCTCATTGGTTGTCTGATTACATACTGGATGCATCTGAATATTCTGTTCCATTTGCTGATTCAGGGGCTGCTGCTGTTCACATTTGACTCTGTACGAATTAATAAATCTGCCAAACTACTTATCCATAATGCCCAAAGTTGCATACTGTTGACTTGGACATGTGTTCATGTAGATTTCATTCAATGGCAGTTCGGTTTCTAGAACAATGTGAACTAGTTAACGTTTGTTATTCCGTAACAAACTATAGCTGAAATTTGAATAGAGCAGATAAAAGACTGACATTACACGATTTATGCTCGAGCAGATTTCGCTGCATCTCTACTGTTGTTTACTGCAGACGAGTTAAAATGTACAAAATTCCAAACCACATGACAATCACAAAAGGTCAAAGTTCAAAACCAGTTCAGTTGCTACCAAGGCAGCATCAACGTCACAAACAGTTCTTTTTGTACACACAAAATGGGGTGGCGGTGTCTGATCGCAATCGCCTCGGCATATCGTGGCAAACGTTTGTTTCTAGTCGAGAACAGAACACGAAATGACTTTGATGAGTCAATCACATGTTGCATCATCAAGTGATGCTTGGCAATCGATGACGCTGGCTCCTTCCGGGTGCTTGCTGTCGAGTTGCCTGATTGTTTGACCGTGATTAATAACGTCTAAAATATCGTTACCACGGGGAGCGTATAGCATACAGCGATATTGCTATAACTATCCAGAACTCGAGCATGAGCATTTCTGTAGAAGTTGAACATAAATCGCACTATGTAACGCCAGCAAGTTAGGTCAGTCCGGTTGCTAAGTTAACTGTTTTGGACCAAGATACTCCACATTGTTATTTCAGAAAACTTTTAGAACTGCCAAATTCAACATTTAATGGGATGACGAGGATAGTTAGTTGGTGTGGATTTGAACAAGCTGTCGTTTTGTGAACTACACTCATTCCAGCAATTTGCCTGTAGTCAATAATGCAAAAAAACACGAATTATTGTAGACAGCTTCAGAGTTACAGCACACGAATAACTTACGAACAGAACAAGACATAAAGGAGTGAAAGGAATGGCCAAAAGTGCCTAGAACCGTTCGGTTTGGGATAACTAAAAATCATGTCCCTATCTTTGCTATTCGTTTAAATGAAACTGAACTCAAAGAACTTGCCAGAAGTAAAACCGTCTGTGTACCGATAAGTGTGGTGTGAAAGTTGTTCGCATTTGTAAGTGGTTCAGTCATCCAGCTGGACACATGTCTTCGATGTTCCATATGTTTTTACGTCCTTACAAAATTTAAGGCCATAAAATCTCTTGCACAAACACGTGGCGTAAGTTTTGTCCTCAAGTCCAGTTTGAAAAGTCAATTCACATCTGAGTACTACCTTAGATATGATATATAGCAGAACATATATTGGCGTTGAGGAACTTGTGGACTTTTCAGCTAATTGGATCAACTCAGTTCGGGTTTCAAAACCAGTTTAACTTGCTGCATTTCGGAGTTATTCGCATTTGTGTTCTGTGTACGTTGTTGACTAGGCATCATCATTTGATTATGTTAGGGTCAGTTTCGAGTCTGATGTTTCGTTTCACTCAAAAAGGCAGTACTTGGTACATCATGGGAGACAGATGAGTCAAAAGCGTACGCCCCTGGAGAGATAATCAACAGGCCGTACCCGTTCTGGGTTTCTCTAAGGTCGGTTGGCCCAGACGAGCTTATAGATTTTGTTGCGCCAGCCAGTGCTGTGGTTGTTCAGGTAAACGAGAGGAATATAGTTTAACTCTGTATTACGTCTTTGAAGGCCATCATCCCAGACTGTCCGGGGAGTATCTTGGCTTGCGCTACCCATATTTATTACTTCTTCATTGCTTGTTATCCAACTTCGATCCTTTGCCGTATACCACGTGCTATATATATATATATATGAAGTATGTAAAAGGGCATACACTGAGTAGTGAACGATTTATTGTGACGTTTCAAATCCACACTAGAGTCCGTTATCAAACAAATATATGTGTTGGGATGAGATTGTTCTGCAGCTCACCATGTTCGCCTGTGGGTCTGTCTTCGCTCGTCTTTTGGTTTCAGTGTCAACGATGCTGACGTAGTGGCTGTCTATGTCTACATGTCGATTGAACGAAATCCGTGAATAGAGAGCCTCCAGTACACGCCGTTTCCCTTTCATCTTTGCCCGTGCGACCACTTTCGCATGATCTATGTTGACCTCGGGGCCTGTGTCCGCGCAGCGGTGCCATATTTGTGATCTAGGGTCGGCTCGTCGCAACGCTAGTTTGTGTTCGTGCACATGTGTGCGAAGCTGTTTGCCTGTCTCTCTGTTTGTCACACCCATGGAATGGCGTAGACCACGCCAGACTGTTCGTATGGTTCTACAAGATCCTTAGCGTTCACTAAAACTGAACGGAGTGTTGAGTTTGGTTTGTGTGATATTTGGATGCTCAGTGGTTGGAGCATCCTTTGTGCCACTTCAAATGTGCCGTGAATATATGGCACTGTCATTCGTGTTTTGGGTTCTGTAAATTCAGTTCTTGTGAAACCCCTGACAGATGCCTTTATGAAGCTGCTGGGTATATATATATATAGTGTGGATTTGAAACGTCACAACAAATCGTTCACCACTTAAATAAAACAATAACCAAATACAAATCATGTGATGTTCTCCGGAATTACACCAACGATTTATTTTGCCGGAGAGCATGCATCTCTGAATTCACAGTTTACACGATTCGCCAAGATGATGTGTCATGCTCTTGAGTAAATGAGACACGTTTCGATATTGTGATTCTTGCATTACGTGGTACATATCTGAGTCAGCGTATCAGAAATAACCGTTTGTTGAAATCTACATAATATTGCCATAATGTAGCGAAAAGACATTCAACAAAGCACGATCTTCATTATCCAACCTACATTTTTCCACACCACACGCGTGCTTGTGCTTATGAACCGGAATTCCAGTCCGCAACGCAGAGGAGGTTTCCACTCGCAAGTCATGGGCACTTCTGCCTGGTTTGCGTGTGTGATCTACGCTTTCTGTCAGGGGTTTTGTCTTTCGTTTCTGGTCCGTTGGTCTGACTTCGTTTAACGATGGTTCTTCCGGTCGCCCCAGTTGCCCTCAATCCACTTGCTGCGGGATTTTGGATATAACTTACCGTCGCGTTGAGTTATTCCACCGAGTACTGAAGTACTCCCGCCTCCTATTTGGTCATCCAGTACAATAGGTAGCTCAGCTACTCCTAATATATGAATCAAACATTTCAAGGGGAACTTGGATAGATGCTACACAAATGTCTGCGATGCCACGCAACAGCTCTAAGTTGCATCGCTCTGATGTAGAGGCGATGAGTAATTTTGGTTGGGTTGTGTGACGTGGCTTTCGTTGAAGAATGCTGCAAACAGGCACCATCGTATGTATTGTACATGGCCCACGCTATGCCAAGTTTGCTTATTCTCTGGATGCAATAACCGGTTCCGGCTGCTGATATCGATGTGAGAGCAAGGTGCTGAAACAGTCGAGATGGTGGGTCGCGTACAGCCAAACGTAGAACCGTATTGTTGAATGACGAAAGTTTTTCGATGCGAGATCTATTCAGAAGCGTATGATGTTGACGATTTAGCATCCCGAGGTCACCGGAATTGATATATGAGTGAAAGAAAACGTAAGATTTTCCTTTGAGCAGCCGTGGCCATTCCTCAGAATTCATCTTCACTGCTCAATCTGAGGACTTAAGCTTCTTTTTATGGACGGTGCTGAGATATAGTCGATGCAGTGATTTCGGTAGTCGATGCATTTGCAAGATTTCGACCCTCTGTTATTATTTTAGAAGCGCTGGCGTCACTCGTCATGGCATCGTTGATAGCTAAGCATCTGCAGTTGCCGACAAGATTCCCCCTTCAACTGAACGATGTACTTAGAACTTTAAATGGTTTTATGGTAGCTCCACTTACTTCCAAAGGCCTTTATATGCTGTAGTAATAGTATCGATAAAACCAAACATCTAAATTATATCAGAAGGAAATGCAACCAAAGTGTAATGTAAATAACAAACGAATATAACAAGTGCACTTACAGCAAGGGTTCGGACAAAATACAGAGAGGTAATCCGTGAATGTGTTAGTGGAGTGTTGGGTGGAATCCTATAGATGTCGACGAAGTGATCTACAGAATGGAAACAATGTTTAGTCCACGGAGCACTGTAGCTGTGTGTTGTTCACTGACGCGCGTGAGATCCAGCCGAGTTATGTTCACATGTGTGTAAGGTCTCGTTGTCGTGACAGCTCCGGTGTGCACACTGGGTTGAATCACGTGTCGTAGGCTAATGTCCGAGATGACGTTGGTTGTGTGTTGGTGTGTTTGCGTACGTGCGTCTGTACGTCCGTTGTGAGGTGTTCGCTGTGTATGGAGTCAGTATGTTCTGCTTCGGTTGGGTTTGGCTGTGCAGTATTATCGCTATATGAATTTACCGAATGTCATGGGTTGTGATTGTCGAGCCTGTTCTGGATGGATTATGCTGCTGCGTGTGTGTGCGTGTGTGTCACCCGCTGCCTTG
>JTDE01000052.1:173247-203186 GCA_014338405.1 Paragonimus skrjabini miyazakii | reverse complement strand
TGCAACCAGTACGAGGTCTTCTTCTTATTACTTGCGTGGGAGGTTTCAATTCGAGTACGATTTCTAGGGCTATTCGAAGTCCCTAATTCAGTGCATTACAGTTTCACTTCCGAATTGCCCTCGCCCTCTGGAGGTTGACTTCCAGATAGAAGTTGGTTAATTAACTTTCGGATCGCTGTGTCCATCCTCTGTGTTGCTTGTAACTTTCTAGGATGGTTTTTCAGTTCAATACTGGAAACTTCGATCACGTCCTTGTGGGCCTCATCTATGTATTGCGTTCGGGAAAGTAGTTCGAGAACATGGTTGTCTTTTTCGGACAAATGGCGAATTGTGAAGTCGTATTCCTATAACCGTAACATTTAACAAGCAAGTTTTCGTCGAGCTTCCTTCGCTGACTTAATTCACTCTAATGAATTAAGGTCAGTCTCCACATAATGACATTGGCCTAACAAGTTTGGCCTTCAATTTTCCAAGGCCTACTTGATCGTCAAATAGTTCTTTTCTGCCATTGAATAGTTTTACTCAGCAGACGTCAATACCCGACTGGTATATCCAACAATACCATATTTCTGCATCGGTACGACTCCGATTCCTCCATCACTTACATCCGTTGCAACAGCGAAGCCCTGTCCACTTTTCGGTAAGTTCATGGTCAGCTGCCCCTTCTTCAGCAGTAGTTCAATTTTGGTAAGATTTTGATTGACTCTATCTGATCGGTGAAACTTGGAACTCTTCCTCAATATTTCTTATAATGGGCTCGCGAGGTCCCTGTCGGTTCGATGAAGCGTCAGTAAAACGCAGGGCGTCCAGCAAACTGTCGTAGCGTGCTTTTCGAATTTGACAAATATATCGTCTCCATAGACAACAGTTTTGTGCAATTCGTTCAGCACCTTAAGCATCAATCATACGGACGTAAAACGGGGCACCTGACAATTTGAATGGCCTACGATTGAAGCGATACTATTTTTCTACTCCAGTGAAACTTGCCTTACTTCAGTTCAGTTGCTTGACTCAGACCACAAGTCCCACACTGTGGTCACACTGACGTTCCGAAACTTCTGCCACTTGTGCAGCGGCCAAAGCTATATTGACTGTAACCTCGTTGAGCCGTCTGCACTTGATACAAATTAAATATTTCCATGGGCTTGTACACCTTCAAGGCTGTCACTTCCCCACTCGGCTTTTCATTGCGATTCGAAGGTCGTCTAGTTCATTTAATTTGTTTGCCTCTGATTTGCTGAATGCCAAGGAGTTTTGCGTCAGCAGTTGACGTGCTGCATTAGCCAATTCTTCCAATGTCATTGGATGCGCGATGAGAGCAATCTTTCGTTGTTCCAGATGTGCTGATGTGAGTCTCTCCAACAAGTGATTATTTAGCATCCGTCATTTCAAATTCGTTCCAAATCCGGCAGGGCTACTGATAACGTTTCCCGCAGCGACACGGAGTACACAGGTGTATCGCTTCCGGAGACAAGTCGGGTGTTCTTAAACCACCGCATTGCCTCCTGACAGTCGGCAGGGCCGCCAAATCCTGTGATTAGCGCCTTCTTCGTAGCGACTCACTCCAGCCTTGAGGGCCCCCTTTTCACCGTATCCAGCACCATATTCGCCTGGCACTTGAGAAGTATCCACTGGACTGCCAACTTCGGCTGGTCGGCCTTAATTCCGGCTACCTCACTCACATCATCGAAATCCGCCAGGAAGCTCCTGACGTCCCCATCCTCGAACCCCTGCGGCCACTGGATCTTCATTGTCAAACCTGTTTTCGACATCAATTGTTGTGAGCTAAGAATGCAGATGTCACAATATATGTTCAATCAGAAAATCGACACGTAATGTATATGGTTCAACAACACCTTAACACACAGATACTCATTTTCACATAAAACGAATCCCGGGATACTAAGGTTGACGCTGCCAGATTCATGTAGGCGAAACGCTATGTCTTGACAGAATGCTCTACAATATTTCATCTGGTATTTTCCCAGGTTACTCCAATGCTTAAATAGGTGCCTCCGCCTAACCACAGACGAGTAGTATAGTGCTTGTTCAGCCTCACTACACTGATTGTTCTTACGGTTCTGCGATAGCCATCCGACCATATCGACCACAGAGGTGTAGTTATCAGCTAGTTAGAAGATGACTCCACTTGATAGGCATAATAGAAGAAAGAGTAGGTCAGAATGGAATGTTTGACCGAGAGTGAACGATCTCACCATTTGTGAGCTCCTGTAGCCCTTGAGGTCAACATAAAACTGACAATTCACTGTAGACCTTGTCTGCATATCACTGAGGATCTTGAACAATGCCGAAGACACATGGTTGTGTTTACACATGAGGCAATGAAAGAGTAATTTTTTGCTGTAGGTTGTTGTCGTCGTAATGAACGTTTACCATGACAACTAAATACTACTTGATTGGGACAAACTTGTATAGGTAACTGCAACCACGTAACTATAGTTGCATGTCAATGGCGAGAGTGGCGTGACATTCATTTCGTCGGCAACCAAAAGCGGATTGCTTGAGTGTTAACGGAGCCACGAACGACATCCCCACATATTCGTAGATTACAGAATACAAAAACGGATTCCAATGTGACCACGATCACTTTGTATGCGTAAAACCCCTGTGCTTACCTAGACTATTGTTACTCCGTTACTCTATGCCATTTCGTACTCCAACAAGTATTTCCCTCATACTACTTGCGAGTTACAACAGCTTAGTAGTCTAGCTTTGTCACAATGAGATGCAACTTAGTAGATATTAGACGCATAGGAATCTTTGCAGAAAACGGAAATTTAAAGCTGAGTTTTAGATAAAATATATTTTGTTTCATGCAATACGGCGTTGTACAACTCGTTTGAAGCAAAACAGACGTTGGAATTTATCACTTAAACGGAAACAGCGAATGTTTAACAGCCAAATACGTCTAGCGTTTGAAATCATGCAATACAGAAAACTCTGCTACTGTTTCATGTGCGAAGCTTCATATATCAGCGTCTTCTTTCCGATGCTTTTGAAATATACTTCATTATTCAGAGCTAACGGAACAAAACCTCAGACATTAACTGACTTTCAAGAGTTATTAATTACCTGGATGTAATTAAAAACTGTACTCACCATTTTCTTAATACACGGCTAAAGATCAGAGGTGCTAATATGCCATTTGTTTTGCATAGCTTAACTCCTCCAATTTCGATAGAGCGTTTTGAACAACATAGTATAGCGAACAAGCTCCATTCCAATGGTTCATGACCACATTCAACACATCTCGTATATGTGACAAATTTACGAGGGAATCAATGGCGAGTCGAACACGGAAAGTGAACGGACAAACGTGGTTAGTCAACCCAAAGTTAAGATGTTGTTATGACGCCTCCTGGACAGTCAGTCAGTGACAGGCATACAGGATGGGGGTTTGGCCAATGCAGTACACAGGCCCAAACAAAACGGTTTTGGGCAAAACGTGGGGGTGATAGGGGGCGGTTCCCAATGACTTCTGACCGTGGACACAATCATCAACCAGACCGGTCTTGACTGCATGATCTCCGTCCCATTGGCAGAACGATTATAATCCATCAAGTGGTGTGTAAGTCAATCGTTGTTAAATGACTTTGCTGAACCAAGCTGGGTAATGTACAGAGACTCGTCCAGTTAAACGTCTGACTGTGCGGCTAACATAACTGACGTCAAGGAAGTATGGGAATGTGTATCCGTAGAGTGAAGTTCTGTTTGTTTAAACTGAAGAATGAATTTAACAAATATTTAAGGAAGAGTCAAATTTGTAGAAATCGAATAGACCAAATTGATTGTCTGCGTACTGAGATTAAAACTGTCCGTGACAACGTTTTCAAGGCTACCCAATAAAAGTATTCAATTGTTACTGTGTAATTTCCTTTAGAGTGGATACAATGTTTTCGACTGCGATGTTAAACCACATGTGAATACAACAAGAAGCAAAAGCACACGAGAGATAATTGTCAAATCTCTTTGTAAATATGCAGCTGTTCATTTCGGTTCGGGCGTTTCATTTGTTTTCAATATGAACTGGTCATTCATCAGGAACTCTTGATAGTTGACGTTTATGCGGTCTACAATTGTGTTTGGCATTTGTTTTGACAGAACAAGTAAACAGATAGTCAGAAAGTGCATTAGTTCACCAAAATGTCATGTGTTCGTTTGCTATTCGGCAGTAAAGAAATATCAAATGAGTCACAAACAAAGATGTCATAAACCATGACATGTTAATTAAAATAACTGCCGGAAAATATAAAAGGGAGATATCGCTAAACTGTATGAATCATACCAGGAAAGGGTGGTGCACTCTATTAGGATATGCCTTACACATATTTTGTTTTGGGGACCATTCAGTCTCCATTGGAGGATTTCCTATGCAGGTTTATACTGTGTTATAAGGGATTTCAGAAAAATGACCTCGTTCGACGTGCGTCCATACGTTTCTGAGTTTCTTTACGAAGATGCAAAGTGAATCCTGATTAGTCTATTCAAATGAGTCAACTTCAAACGAAGCCGTACCAAACAAACCACCTTCCTCTTTTTTTCTTGTGTCTCTCTGTGGGAAAGCACATTTACCCGGTATTTATAAAGAACCAACACTCTGTTCAGCTGTTATCACTATTGTATTACAGTTCGTTGTCATGTGATTGACGCCATTTTAGTTTTCGACTGTGAAAGTTGTGCGTATGACTTACTGAGCCTCTGGCTCATGATTGTCGGTTTTTGTTACCATTCCAGATTCTCGTTGGGCCCTCGTCCTTCAGAGAAACGTTGTTCCTCAGTGCCTCCACTTCGTTGCATGTTACACTATGTTAACTCAGAGCATGACGAGGAGCATATGGATTCCGCTTCCATATTCCCCGAAAACATCGGACTTCTACAGGAAATTTTGAATATGTCGTGTTTCTCGAAACGTGATAGCTTACAAAGTACAGTTATCTCATCAACAGTTACGGATCATTCGTCCCCGTACACACATTCCACATGCAGAATGCTTGCCATACTTGTCCACGCTTTGCATGCATCGTCACCTGGTCGGAGTTAAAAGTGCACTAAAAATTTGACCTTTGTTAACATGGTGGCGTAAGGGTCGACGTGTAAGGACATGTGTGCAACGAACGGTTTAGAGTATATGATGGGCTGACGGCACCGAGTGGAACGAAACTCGCGGTCATTAAAATCGTTTATGTGTGTGTTTTCATTTTGTTTATCGATTAACGAGGACCTTGGGTACTTTGTCTAGTTCGGCAGAGTTATGGACCATCGACAGCCACGTTGCGATACTAAACTTAGAACAAAGCCAGGGCCGAGAAACTTCCCTTCACTACCGAGATGTTTCGTGTGTACTTGATTCCAAATAGCAACAAAGTCGATCTTGAATTGTGAACCGGATAGTGATTATTGTCAAGTTTGCCTGATCTATGTTTGACCATCTTCAATCTGAACATCACCCACATTTGATCGTAGTTTTCGCATTCAGTCAATTTATTACTTCAGTGTTCCCAATTGTGAAGTTATTTTTCCATGGTTTTCTGAACAGCCCTCAGTCACCTTAGTTTGTCATTCCTTCTCACATTGTTGTGACTGCAAAAAAGACTGGCTTATGAAGTTGTTTACTGTATGAAGTCTCGCATAACTTATGTTACAATAAAGGACAACGAACGCGTACACTCGTTTGCACGGTTGATGTTTATTCATGTACACTAGGTAGCAATACATTGTCATTAGCCCTGGTGACACGTCCCCCATAGTGCGCAAACACTAGTCAAATAGTTGCTTATAGTCCATCGGCTCCCAGGCGTGGAAACTTGCCCTTCAGTTCCAAAATGTATGCACTATACTGATCACAAACGAAACTGTTTGTTATATAACACAACAAATTGAATGAATGTTCCTCAAAACAGACCAAAAGCAGTCCAGTTAATTAATTTAATCCTGTGTTGTGGTTGGTGTCAGTCGGAACAGGGAGCGATTATGTCGATTATGCAAGTGTAGAATTTGTCAGGATTCACGGCTATACGCAGTCTATCAGGGCAGCTGTAAACCTCTTGATTCAGGGCAGAACAAGACAGAATGTTGAAGGTTTACTCAGCTGAAACTGGTTCTGTACATAAATAAGCAACGATTAGCAAACTATACAACTTACAACCAAGTGAACTCTGTGCACGGAATTTAACCATCCAGAAATATCAACCAATAACACGGTAGCGTAAACAGTTCAGTGTGGTGGTAGAAAACAAACAAAGAGCGAGTTCAAGTGGGTGTTCGTAGTGTCGATGCAGAGTTGGTTACGTGTAATAATGTAAGAAACGTTCTGTTAGTAATTAATGTAATCAATACAGGTGGATATATGTATAGGACCTATAGTACGATAGGTTGATTCTGGCCAGAATCAACGGCAGGCTTTTGAAGGAGAAAAGACAAAAAACGGTTGTATTACAGTTTAATTCAAGTTGTATGTTTGTTTACTAACGATTGTGTTCTAACACGAATCTTCGTGAAAATGTTCATGCTAGCTTGATGAAAATTTTAATGGTATTTCTGTTGACAACATGTAATTGCCAATTCATATGCGTTGTAATGTCAGGTGATCAGAATGTCGATACACCTCATACGCTTCAAAAGCGTATGTTTATGAGCACATCTCCGATTTCGGTCTGTAAGCCCCAATATATTGACTTTCGTTACCTTTAGAGATTATAGGTTGATGATCTGTGTAACTTATCGGTTTGGTCCGTATTTCGGTGCACGGCACACTAAGTAGTTTTCCCAGGTACGAGTTAACCAGACGTGAAGTATAAAAAGGCCGTTTAGAAGAGATACCGGATATTTATTACTTGAAATATACAAAGGGTCTCTTATAGCGTTAGAAAAAGCACCGACACGTAAATTAGCCAGAGATGCGAGAGACCGATTAGCGATTAAACTGGAAGAGTTGTGACACACGTGTGCGTTCGGGTTAGCGCCGCGGTCACATGGCATGCAGACAAACAATCGGACAACGTGCATCATGCGGACGTTCTTAATAGCTTAGGTACAATATGCAACTATGAGTTTTGGGACCATTTTACACATCATACCGCAGGCGGGCAAGTGAAATCTCCAGGCCGCTACAGTATTGTGCGTTTTTTCTTTGCTCGATATGTTAGCTTTAAAACGGCTCAACAGGTTGAGCAGCCAACCACATATTAAATCTGTCTGCTCAGAGATTTTAATTTGCGAATTTTCGATGGCAAGTGGGCTATTCCTTAAGCCTGGTTAAACATCACACTGACCAGAATACTTCAGCTGACTAACATACTGCACTTCAAGAATTAAAGACGTTCGAGACATTCCGCTATGATGGGCTTAGAGACCTCGATTGATCGACTAAACTGGATGTTTAGGCCCCTGTCATCACCTGCCACAGTCCACTTCGGCTTCCGACCTAGATGGCTTCCGTCCGAACAGCTCATGAAGGCTTGCTTAACTAATCCGGCTGTTAGGATAACGACGACCTAAACCTATGACAGTACGAGTGGATTACTCACCTACCCACAAACAGAATACTCTGTTGTCCGTGTGCGTTCCATGCGGGAAGACCTACGCGTTCAGTGCTAGTGGGCATGTCCACCTTCACCACACAAAACTATGCCAACCTGGCAACTGGGTTCAGTCGAGTCAGCTTTAATTACTTCCTGCACCCGACCGATCTATGTTCCCACACTCCGTGATAGCCAACCAATTGCTATATTTTTAAATCTACTCAAGTGTACGTTAGTTGTGTGACCCTGTCCACCGCTGAAACCCAGAGATACCCTCTGGAATACCTCAAGTTGATGGCGAGACATGCGGAGGTGATATTGAGACAACTTACATTGGAAAAGGTATAGAACTGTTTTCCCGGAAAAACCTGACTGGATCAGTAGGACGGAGATAAAGATCAAAGGCTTATGAATCAGTCTTTGTCTCAACCGGTAAACCGAGTTTCGTGGGCGGTTCGTAGAGGTGAATAAGTCAGGCTTCAGGATGGGAAATTATATGAGAAAGAATACTGGCATGAAGTATTTCAACGTAATGAATAGAGATATTTGCACATCTGACGAATCTAAAGGTATGGGGCAGCTTAAAGGAAAGAGACACATATGGGCAAACATCTGATGACCGGTGAGAATGCGTCACAGAGGTGGCTCGTAGAGCTTTAATTGAGTCGACCCCCATATATGTGCCAGTCGAATAGAGTGTACCCTAACTGTGGGGTTGGACAGTAAGTTGATTCTAGACAAGAGGAATTTTTATCCACATTGTAGTCTTGACCATCCAAAACTCAAGTTTAAGAGAATGGCTTAGTATTTCAATCTCAGTTTCAAATCCAGGACTTGATTATGGCCTGCTCACGTTGGTGTTGTGATACTTGACTGGTGTGACTTGGGGATGAACTAAACTGTGCTTTCTGTCGATGCAGTGCGTTCAGGTAGTGATCTAGAGCTGGAGATGAAAAAGAGAGGCCAAAAATCTTAGTTGGCTTGAACAGCAAAATTAAAATCTTACTTCAGGTTAATACAAAGTGGGAAAAAGATTATTCCAACATATGTCTGGTTCACGCTCGAATACAGCAACGCTCGAGGCCTCCACAATCTTTGCTGACAATTTATTCCATGAAATGATTACCCGATTGATGTGTAACAATGCAATTTAAACTTTCCACTGATGTTCTCTCCCTTGTTATCTATTTCAGGTCGTCCGCCTACGTATTATTCAACGTGTTCCACACGACATGAACGTCCCTAGAACTGTGACATATGATTCCCCCTGGACTTACTTGTTTGAACGATTTGAAAACCCTTTGTTGTTGGGACTTTGATTTTCGTGTTGTCATTGGCGTTGTGCGGATCGCCGCCTCATCTCTGTATCATCAATACACTGTTTGTGATTGTTCGTTACGTCTTTTCTCTGGTCTTGGATGGCGTCGAGACTGACTGTGATCGCTGTCCTTTGTATATATTTGTCGTCCCGTTACAGATGAAAAAAATTATGTCAGTCAATCCTGATATCGTTTTATCGATTGTGAACAGGTGACCCCTTAAACCTCAGTCCTGTCACATCACAAACACACCGGCCAGAACACTTGTGCTTGGGCGTCGATCATTTTTGTACTTTTCAGTAAAATTTCCGCTTACCTTTCTTCGTTCAAGCTAGAATAAGTCCAACAACTTTCCGTACACCCGTATCATGCGTGTTTCGATATTTTACCTTTTCGAGAACAGCAATGTCTTTTTTACTATATGGACGCCAAGCTTGTGGATCGCATTCCAAATAAGAACGAAGTATGATCGCGTACAACGGCATGAACACCGCTGGACAGAGGATAGCGATCGTGAATTTCAATCGACATAGAGCTTGCCAAGACTACATCTGTATTCGATGGGAGATTGAACAAATGAGCAAAAGACGACACCGGTGATTTGGCCGGGGATTTTAGGATAGGATAGTCCAGTCCTGCAGACTACGTGCTGTTTAAGTGAGATATCGCACACTCAACTTAATGTGGTGTACTGTTCTCACCCACTATGACCGCGTCCCTGAAGTTAATAAAAGCTCAGATACTCCATTATCTGAGCGATAAGCACTTTGAAACGGTGCCTTAAACGCGTCCGCTAAACCCTTGTCAGTCGATATGGTCTATCCGTTGTATGAAAGTATGGTCCCAATTTCTTTTCCTAAAGAGGACCTGGGCTGGGCATAACCGTAAAACCTCTTAGGGTTCTGTTTAACATTACGTACCAGGTTAACCTCATAAACCAGATGAGCATTCCTTGCGATCATCATTGCTTCATTTCGGGCTGTTTTGTACACCATGAAATTTTAAACAACCTTCGCGAATTATATGCATTTCAAGCCATGTGCTTGCATTGGAACGTTCTCTTTACCGTGAGGCGAACACACTACTTACGACCCCTTCCTCCGATCAGTTTTGAGGAGCATTCCTTTCTGTCTGCTGGTTTCACCATAAGAGAACACTTGAGCGAAAAGTAACTAGTCAAATGATTGAAGTGGTGTTGCCGGTGTTACTGTAACATGCAAGCCCGCTATTTCTTCTCTGATCGTCAGTTACACTTACGGACCAACTCTGTGACAGCGGGGGACAGCGTTCTTCCGAAGTAGGGATTTCAGCAACAGTCCTGTGAAAGGAAACAACAAGAGCAAGCATGAGACAAAGGCTCAGTAAGCCATGCATTCAACTTACACAGACGAAAAGTAAGACGGCACCGAAAACACAGCAGCACGCTCCGTCACCAATTCAAATTCAACCAGTGCGCGCTTGCTGGTTTCGGTCGCACATTACATTACGTTCATGATGTCGCTGCAATGATGAGAAATAGTTAACTCTAGGGTTGTGGCTGCCTGCTCAAGTGGAAATGTTGCTGCTACACCAACATGTGTTAATGTGGACCCCCCGAAAATACTGAATAGCTTGTAATCAAAGCAATTTCCTACTAGCATATCCTAATGGTCAGTTGGTATTAAGAACACTAACATCGTTTAGAACGAGCAGGCGACGACCTGATTAACATGTTTGATTGTAACAGTCAAGGTTGCAAACATCTGTTTTCGGTAGTTCTCATCAGGCATATACAATTACAAGCGATTAATTGGACTTATATATAAAACAGGAATATGGTTATACGCAACGTTAATAGAAATTGTGGATGACTGTCTACCCGGGTGGTGGTGGGTATTTTGCGTGGGTGTGTGTGTTGTGTTTACATGAATCATGTGACCGGTGTGTGATAACGTGTTAATTGGGTTACTGGGACATGGGGTTCCAGACGGTTTACACCTGGTTGGGCACGGGAGGTGTAGGGCCTGGACGAATTTCTTTTGGGCGCATAGTTGGGGTTTGTAGAGTTTGATAGTGAGTGCCTCTGCCGTAGACAGGATTCTCGTCATGACAACTCGGGAATGAACGTGGGACACTTTGTAGATAATTTTGAATGCTCTGTCGAGCGTGATTTGATAACTTGTGTCGATCAGATGCGACCCGATGACACTTGAAATTGGTTTCGTTATGCCGTTTCGTAGCCATTTGGGAAGGTGCTCACGGATCCTGTCTGATAGTCGCCGAGTAGTTTTCCCAACGTAACCCGCTTGACAACAGCAGGTGAGAGAGTAAATACAAAATGACGAAGATAACTTAAGCAAACTATCTTTGAGTTGTGACACCCACACCGGTCGGCTCTTGAATGAGATGATCATTCGTGCGGCATTGTATGTCTTGGCCAATGCATTTGTCAGCCTGCGACTGATCAGTTCACTAGCTGCGTCACCTTTAAATGTCAGACTGACAAAAATCGGCTTTTCCTCTATTGTTTCCATTGCTGGCTGAGTAACTTTGCATTTCATATTCTTTTCTATGAATCTTTCGGGATACCCATTCTGGCTCAATATCTCTCGAATTTGTTGAAATTCGTTGTCTATGGTGTTTGTCGTGCATATCCTTTTTGCTCTATCGGTTAGACAGACAGTCAAATTTCGCTTCTGCTTTAGTGGAACAAAGCTGGTCTGGATTTTATACCCCGACTGGACCACATAACGGCCTTCACAACTCAAGTGTTCCCTCGGACATTGTCATAACGCAGCAGCCAATGCGTGCAGTCGCAATCAAAAAGGCCGCAAACTATGAGTCCATTGGACCAATCATAAGCCACTTCCACAGCATGAAAATACAATGGAGAAATTCTACTGCACTAAAACGAAAGGCTTTTACACGAAAGATAAATTCTTATGCCTAAAAGAGAAACCAGTATGGAAAAAGGTATAGATCTCACCATTGAACTGAAACTGGACGTTGGATGTGCAAAACAACAACAGTTCCTTCAAATTCACGACCGGACTATCAATTTCTATTTGATTTTCTTCTATGTAGTCACATAAGTATTCTATTGTTTCTTTAAGCGGCACGTTTGTGAATAATGACGTGACATCTAGGGAAATCATCTGGTGATTTTTAATGTTCAGCGAGTCGACAGAGTCCACAAATTGAAATGTATCTTTCAGGCTAAATGGAGTTATTCTTGCTCTGACGGGTTCAAGTATTTGAACGAGCCATCTGGCCAGACTGTGATAAGGCGAATTGTTCATGTCAAGAATTGGGCATAATGGCAATCCATCTTTATGGACTTTGGGGAGTCCAGACAGTCTTGGAATAATCGTACCAATCGGTCTGGTTCTTTCAAAAATAACTGCATCAATCAAGTCAGTCTGCTTCATATGACGAAGTAGCTTAGATAGGCTCTTCTCAACTGTTTCTGTCTTATCTTTCTCCGATTTCATCTTTCTGAACTTCCATTGGTCAGACAAAATGTGAAGCATCTTGTCAACATAATCCTTTTTGTCTAATAAAACTATCCACGCTCCTCTATCTGGCTTCATTAAAATGATTTTCTGGTTGTTTTGCAGCTATTTTATCTCTTCTATATGGCTTTGATTCAACAAACCGCACCTGGATGTTACGATATCGCGGTATGTATAACAGGCATTTACAAGGGTAGATTTGTAGTGTTCCACATTAAATTTTGAGGATGGAGTGAGTTCGCCTAACTGCCGAAACCGGTTTTCAAATTGAACCTCCATGTCTATTCGATTATGTTCGACTCTTGGAGAACAGAATTTAGGACCCAGTGATAATACCTCTAGCATTGTACGATTCAAAACAACCGGCGAATAATTATGGACATACCGTTCGGGGTTATTCGGAAATTCTGCCAGCGGTTTGATCGGGTTCAATCCATTGTAGAATTTAGTCCTTTTCCTCTCTGCCTGCTTCTGCATCTCCCTTTCTAAGTATTCCCCGAACAGTGTCCTCTCCTCATGCGGAGCTGAATCAGTTAGGACCCACAATTCCCGAATTTCTGTTCTATAGACGCTATGTAGATGACATTCGGTGTGATCAAAAACTCCACTAATGCACAAGGCCTTCTACTGGCATTTAATCATGAACACCCGAATATACAATTCATTCTGGAGGAAGAGAAGGATGTCAGTTTGTCTTTCCTTGATGTGTTCTTGCAACGTAGACCGAACGATTCCCTTCAGAGATCCGTTCATAGAAAGAAGACGTGGACTGGGCAGTATACCAACTTTCTAAGCTTTGTTCCACTAAAGCAGAAGCAAAATTCGACTGTCTGTCTAACCGATAGAGCAAAAAGGATATGCACGACAAACACCATAGACAACGAATTTCAACAAATTCGAGAGATATTGAGCCAGAATGGGTATCCCGAAAGATTCATAGAAAAGAATATGAAATGCAAAGTTACTCAGCCAGCAATGGAAACAGTAGAGGAAAAGCCGATTTTTGTCAGTCTGACATTTAAAGGTGACGCAGCTAGTGAACTGATCAGTCGCAGGCTGACAAATGCATTGGCCAAGACATACAATGCCGCACGAATGATCATCTCATTCAAGAGCCGACCGGTGTGGGTGTCACAACTCAAAGATAGTTTGCTTAAGTTATCTTCGTCATTTTGTATTTACTCTCTCACCTGCTGTTGTCAAGCGGGTTACGTTGGGAAAACTACTCGGCGACTATCAGACAGGATCCGTGAGCACCTTCCCAAATGGCTACGAAACGGCATAACGAAACCAATTTCAAGTGTCATCGGGTCGCATCTGATCGACACAAGTTATCAAATCACGCTCGACAGAGCATTCAAAATTATCTACAAAGTGTCCCACGTTCATTCCCGAGTTGTCATGACGAGAATCCTGTCTACGGCAGAGGCACTCACTATCAAACTCTACAAACCCCAACTATGCGCCCAAAAGAAATTCGTCCAGGCCCTACACCTCCCGTGCCCAACCAGGTGTAAACCGTCTGGAACCCCATGTCCCAGTAACCCAATTAACACGTTATCACACACCGGTCACATGATTCATGTAAACACAACACACACACCCACGCAAAATACCCACCACCACCCGGGTAGACAGTCATCCACAATTTCTATTAACGTTGCGTATAACCATATTCCTGTTTTATATATAAGTCCAATTAATCGCTTGTAATTGTATATGCCTGATGAGAATTATGGAAAGTAGATACTTGATTGTAGTAGCGCTTCATCTTCTCTTCCTCTCTGAAGAAACCTACACTGGATATGTCCGTTTGTTTTATATAGGAATTTGAACCAAACTGATGTAAACCATTTTTCCCTTTAAAGTTTGGTTTTCCTAGGGTATTGCGCCGTTGTCTTGTTCCCGTGAACTTGCGGTTAACTCACTGACCATGATTAGTGCCAAGAACTTCGCTTCCGACTGCTAGTGAGGATGACATTACCACACATGAGTTAGATTTGTTACTTATGGCCGCGTCCCATGTGACAATTATGTCAGGAATCTTATTAGCTATCGTGTCAGCTTTAGTCAGTATCAGGTCTTGATTCTGAGGTCATGAAATTCGACTAGCCGTGGCCTGGAACGGTTTGTCTGCTCGTTCGATTTAGTCCACTTACCGAGTTTATGTGCTCGGTGCCATTTTTACAGCTGCGGGTATTCCATTCTATTGCAGATCACTTAGAATTAATTGTCGTTCTAAGGGTCTATGTTCAAAGTCCTTTATGATCGGTTTGACGTGTAAATACCTACGTTTCTATCCTCTTTCGGCGTGGTCTCGTAAAAATTCTTCATTTGTCTAATGACATAATAGCCGTAATGCTATACAGGTGAGTCTCTTATTGTATCTCCAATGAGAGAATTGCATTTACGCTTGTCTGGATGTGTGGAATTCGCTGCACTTTATAATTAATGAACATACCTTGAGATTCCTACTGCTGCCTGTTTTGTGTAGAAAGTTTGGGTTCTCTCAACACTGTTGTCTTATTAATGGTTGCCTTTCTAATATCTAGGCAACTTTTTACTCATTTGGAGCTTTAAGGAAACCCTAGAGCGTTTCTTAAATCAAATGGCCTTTGACTGCACAAGGAGGCTACCACTCAATGCGGAGATTGTTGGTATGCACTTGCTATTTCTAGAGGTTCCGTCCTGTTTAGTCACTATTTGCGTGTGAAAGGGGCCTAGAGTTTGGTTGGTGGTTCGACTTAGGGGAATGGATACCAAAATAGAGCTGTTTGGTGCATCTCATACGGAGTCCGATCTGTTTGGCAGGCTAAGCGAAACATTTTCTCTGGTTTCGCATTCCACACAAACCAAACACAGTACAGAATATTCTGCCATACAGTATGCAAAGTTCTGTTCCTATGCGTGCACACGACTGGGGACACCAGTTGTCACATTGAATCCCTAATTGTCACATTACTGGTTAAGATAAGGGAAACAGACTGGGGACATGTAACTGGGCCAAGACTCAGACAAGCTTTAGATATGACTTAATTGACAAACAGTTAATCGGTATGTATTTGACGAAAATAGTTAACATACTATTTACAACGTTTATAAAATGTATTTATGCATTACCAACGTAATAGAAAACATTTACAGAAACGAAAAAAAATCGACAGCAGCAACTTATCTTCACATTCGACCCGTGCGATTTTCTTTAAATGGAAGAGATCTGTTAATAAGCGACAAGATGTTCGCATACTGTTGTATGTTAGAATTAAATCTTTTTGATGTTTGTAGATCATTGAGAACTGCGGCCATTCTCGGTGAAAGAGCACATTATGAGGCCCATGACTCTTCTAGTATCCAGCATTCGCAGGATCTGATTAGGAGCTGTTTTTATACACTGGGAAGAGCCTACTCACTGCGTCTTCATGAATGCCTACAGTTTGACGTTGAAAAGGCTGCTTCAAGGTGGTAGTATCCATGACTCGTATAAAGTATTCAACAAAAGTTGTGAATTCCCTGTCATAGTTGAACATTTTGTAAGGAGTCCCCATTCAGCATTTGTCTTGTCATTGCATCCCTGTGTACTAGGGAAAGTCGTTTTGATATGTCAAACTGGACCTTGGAAAGAACAAGTTCATAGAGCTACTTTTGTCAGGATGAAGACAGTAACCACGATACAACGGTTGAAATGAATTAACTCAGTCCAAGGTTGCTGAGGCTGATGTTTTTAGTAGAAAGTTGCAGTGGACGTCAAGATTATGGAACAAAAACACACAAGATGGCCTCAGGAACTCACATTCAGGTCGGACTACATAACCGGATGTACATTAGAACGGAAGTGCAAACTTGAGAACGAAATCGGGTCAACCGCAGCAGTTGACAGGGTTGAGTTGTCGCAACAACGAGTTTCAACAAACAGTCAGAGAGAAAAAATCCAAAATCAGCATCTGGGATTGTGTTGATGGTTTAATTTCACGCTGTTTATTGTCCGCTTATACAAGAGCAAGCCGACTGCTTGAAATCCCGCCCCAAGTATAAAGCGGCATATGTATATATCCCGATGAAATATATCAAACAACCAGTTCGTAACTTTAGTGTAAACGCACAGTGTCCAGATGGATATATCAAAACATTTTATCAATTAAAAAAATTTCGAATATAGTGTGGTGCATGGACTTGTTCACAGGGAGTTATTCATAGGCTAACCATATCGTATTTACACCACAGAGTTGCGGGAAAGTCACCAATATGATAAGTCTAGAAAGATTGGATCTCTGAGGTCAATCGCATCTGTCATGTGGTCACCAAAACCTCCATTACATGTTCGTCATTGACAAATTAAGTCCAGTAGAACATATTTTGTTTGTAGGATAACAGATCTCTTATCTCAGCGGATTCATGAACATCACATAACCTGGCAGAAAAGCAGGATGGGCCAATCATATTAACAAACCCTGTCGGTTCGAAGCACTTCATCAAGTTGACTGGCACTCTTCGCTGGACCTAAAGAGTCGACAGCGTTGTAGCCACCGCTAAAGTCAATGAAATATTCCCATGCAGTTCATACCATCGATCCAGAAAGCTTATTTCAGAGACTGTGTGTTGGTTTGTCGTCGATTTTGTTTCCATGTACACCTGTTCATTACTGTTATCTCGTCTTTCAAATATCAAATAAGATCAGTGTTCAAGTTGACTGACCTGCCAGTTTTGATGAGGGACAAATGTTGGTTTTCTCTGTGAACATATACGTATATATATTCGAACAGAACAAATTTACAAATTAGTGAAAACTAGATTGGAGTCAAACAATATTTCCGTACAGCCCGAGACGCATCATGGTGTATTTGTTAGTTTACCACGCCATCTGTCCACTGTGACATGAAATGTTATAATCATATCATCAAACCGCTGTCATGATATTTATCACTTTTGTGGTTATGTTGGTGAATCAGATTAATATGATGACAATATATCTGTTTCTACTATTCTATCTATAGTTCGACGTCGTAGTGGGGCAACTTGTCGTGTTATTGAGTTCGGCGTGGACAGCTCGTTCAAAAGGTTGCCGAGACTGGGCTGCCGTCTTCTTCAGAAACCTGTTTACTCATGATAAATGATGTGCACAGCTTGGTCTAAATGTATTATCATGCTGGAACCGGATTATACTTCTAAACCACGATTAAGAGAATAATGTGCATTTTGGGGAGTAAGAACTACCAATACCAAGTCTATTTCTGCACTCGGTAGGCGGACTGTGCGCAGCATGTAGATATTACTTCATACCATAACTCTGGTTCACGCTTACATTCAGTGTCACACAAAGTCAACGCTTTTCTTCCAGATTAGGTAAAAATATGCTATAGTGTATATTCTGTAGTATTCTGTAGTATTCCACTAAACAGGAACCAACATATAACCTTAATGAGACAGTAACTTGCAGTATGTTTGCTCAGGTTCCGTACGTCTGATTGAGTCTAATGATTATAAGAATCTGTCAGTTGGTGCTGGAGGTATGTTGCTCCACCAACAGGTCGAAAGTATCGTCACACAAAGATACAAAGAAAAGAAAGCATTCGAATGTAATCCATAACTTAACAAAAGATGCTCGAAATGTTGTTCACGAATTCGTCTTGAAATGATGACAACACACGTTTCAAAACTGTGCAGCAGGTTAAACACCATTCCAAGGTTATGGCCATCTTGAGTGTCTCAATCGTTTCTGCACGTCAGGTGACCCACTGGAGTTAATAAGAAATGTTCAAACTAAAGTAAATCGAAAACTGAACGTGTCTCGGTTCAATCATTCTGAGTTGTGTTATTTGAACGATTTACAATCCACAAACTCTATTATGTACTGTTCAACAGACCGGACAGTTCCTGATTGAAGTGAATTACAATACGTGTTAGGAAGAATATGGACTCATTTCGTTTCAGTTTTTCTTACATGCCTTTAATCAATTTTGTTAAACAGAAGTAACTTATTGTTAATCGATAGAGGATTTTTGGTCACTTATACTAGAATGCCACTCACAGCTAATAGCGCACTAAATATTTCACAAGCCTTTTCAGTTAGTTCTTAGGAAAATACATTTCCACGGTTTGGTTCAACTTCTTGAAGCCAAATTTGGCTAGGCACTTCCTTGGAAACAAAGGTTATCTAAGCTAGCCAGCGTCTGGTATTTTGACCTTAAAATATGGAAGGATTTCCGCTTTTAGTTCGTAATACTTACGTTCGTCTCTCTCGCTGTAAACCATTGGGGTGACCTTGGCTGAACGCAGGTTATTTTTTCCACGGAGCCCACACTTCCTGCAAGCCTCCTTTAACTGGTCAATACATTCAGAGATCCGTATACTATTGGACAGCAGTAGGAAGTTGCCTGAAACTGTTAGACTTTGGTTAACTACATTTAAGTACTGACCTAGTTCAACTTTTGGAAAGTTTACTGCACCGAATCGTCATTGCATACTGTTGATAACATGTGCTACCACGAATGAAAAAAATGCAGCTCTGTACTGTGGTGAATCGTATTATTGCGAAAGATATTCTGCGCGATTCAGATCGGATCATCGAGCAAGACAGTCAGTGTCACTAATACGTAGTGTGGCAGATTTATAATTTTAGATGGGACCCAATTGTGAAAAGTCAGGGCTTCGGCTGGATTCGAACCAGCGCTTTTCACAATTGGGTCTCATCTACAGTCAGTGTTGTGAAACGACCTGAACATCCGTACAAGTTTGCATTTATGGTTTGGGACACTAACCTCTTGGATTGACTAGTTATTGTTACCAGAAACCGTTAGAATTAAATCAATAAGTTCTGATCAGCCCAATTATTGACGATGCCATCATACAAACTAAGTGAGGCGTTCCAGGTTAACATTACGGTTACTTCAACATAAACGGAACCCTCAACTTGCATTGTGTATTACATGACACCTATAGAATCTCCATGGTACGAGTCCCACACTTGCGGCAAAACTACGCAGGAAATGGGTCATAGTGGTGGGAAACGTCTGGACTTGTGGTCGCCAGCGTGAATTAGCATACGTGTTAGTTAGGTGCATGTGTCAATAATGTGTGCCTTGTTAAATAGTCACTTCGTTACGGAACCGAAGGTAGATACTCAAGAGGAGATTAATTGGTTACATTAAGTGCAGAAATTTCTCACGATGATAATGCTCAGGAATTTGGCTTTTACAGGTTGTGGCGACATTTGATTGGTTATACTGCATGACAATGTAGAGTTTAGGAATCAGAGTTATCATGAAAACAATTTAATTACGTCGTCGCGATTTCCTATGATACACAGTTCTAATATGGAATCATTTAATGTTCATTTATCAGTCGTGAAAACGCGGATTATTTGAAGAGCTTTGAACCGTTGTGTTCAATTCTGAGAAATCTCAAGAAAAGTAGAATATCACCATTTTTGCTGATAGGTCCGGTAAATAATAGTATTTAACTATTAGGTAGGTGTCATGTCCTTACTTCCCACTGGTTTTACAATTCCTTATCATAGTAGGTCATCTACCAAAGCTCATACAACCTGTTTGATTTGAAGTACCTAATTTGCTTAAATTTAGTATGCTCTAACTTGACCGAGGTTAAGAAAGTCGTGTTCATATTCCGCGTTTGATAAAACAGACTTACTGTCAAGAAGTAAGGAATCTGATAACGACGAGTTGTGCTTCATTTAGAATTGATCACGACCTTCCTATTCCTCCCAGACTTTTCGACATACCACTTTCAAAAACAAGCGTTAACCTCGCATTTTGTTCTTGTTACTGTTCATCAGTAGCGCATATCTCTGCCATGCCCAAGAGGCAGAATTCCGTCACATTCTCACGAAACAACCGTGTTGACTACTATAAAACTGGCCTCACAAGAGCAAAACATGTGTAGAATGGCTCTCTTCGGAAGAGAATAACTGAAAAATCTGTGGGAAAGTGAACTCTGCGATCAACAATGAGTGATGTTCAATCCATATAAACTCAGACTTTGCTGCATAAATTCACTGGCTAATTAAAGACAGTTTTGGATCGGGTTGATTAGTAGAACTGTGAGGTATTCCCTGTTAGTAAGGTTACTCGCTGTGGTGGCATAATTAAAACGTTGGTGCTCCGTAACAAATGCCTGCGCTGTGAAACTATTCGGAGAAGCGGTAGAGTTAGGTACACATATCGCTCAAGCTTATCGCATAAAAACTGCCACCTAATGAATGCTACATTAATTTGTTGCTCATCTGCTGGCTGAACCGCATGTCAGTCAACACTCTGTTCACGCTGAAACCGAATAGACAGCAGGAACAAACCGATTAGTTGATTTAGGTTACATTAAGTAATTTGATTTCAGTAGTCTCAACAGTACATAGTGCACCCTTTTCGACAGTTTTTGGTGGACTACTTAGCCCACAAAAGACTGCTTGAAAGGTCTGGTCACCGACAGTTTGCCGCTCTTCCTCGACCAGTGGGATGAGAAAACTGCTGTTGAATACTTGCGTTTAGCTACATCGCACTCAGGGTGGGTTGTGATTCCGCATTCATCCTGATGCTTGTTGCCGTTTTCGATGATGAAAGGATACATGCACATGGAGTAGCTCTTAATTGAAGGTCTCCTTCTGTTACTAAACTGGTGAAGTTAGATTTTTGTTTTTGGATACAGAGTCAAGATGTAGAACACGTTCCGCTGAGCACCTATTCTGCGGGGTCGTCATCTTGAAGGGACAGTGAGATAGTCAAGCAACTTACGAGATGTATTCTATGGTTACGCTCCAAACGTTGTTTACGATTAATCTGAGGCAAGGTGAATTCATATATGGATGTGTTGGCTCGTCCTACCACACAGGACTGATGGTTTGCTGTAAGTATTTTCAGAACTCTACATACAAAGCACAACACAGGTTATCGAAGATTTCATTCATCAGTCAGATATTCAATTCAGACACTTGAAGCGTTTCTTCTTCTCTCATGAATGAATTATACTTCGGATGTATTCAAGTCTACATATACGCAATAGTGACACAACGTTAGGGGTGTCCCTAGATCCACTCCTGGCTTGTATATTTCTGGGATACTTGAAAATTTAACAATTCTGAATGTGAGTTCAGATGTCCGCCCTCTGTTTCTGGTTGACAGACAATACGGTAAATGTTCTTGATGGGCATTCTGAGTACTCCGCTGAAACCAAAACTATTCAGGGTGTGGAGCAACGTGGAAAATTAATTATTTGATATGTAAAGCGGGCAAACAGTAACTCACTCCATATACATTATTTTCGTCTCTCTCTTTCTGAAGTTAACATGGCTCACAACGTTCATGGTTGAAGATGACATGAGTGATGTTACTTAATTGGGTTTAGTGACGTAGCTATTACTGTTATCTTGATGTTTTATCCATAAAACAGAAAATTACTGGAAAAAAGGCAATTAAGTGGAACAAAGGCTCCTTCTGCATGAACTACTTGTCTATGAACAACTTAGGCACTTCTGGTTTGCTACGTTGCTTAAGTTTTTTAGTTTTAGGGAGAAAAATCTATCTACGAAAACTTACACTGTTCCCAAAGGTGACAGATATCAAGTAAAGGATCAAATGGTCTCGATATACGGGCAGATTTGAATAGGACATTACCGTTGAAGGCCTGTAAAGATAAGCGATTACTCGAGTTGTTCCACGTTCTATGTCTGGAACTACTGACTTCAACTTTTTTATTACGAGACCCATTCAGTATTTGTTCGATCGTCTTACCGTAAAGTAGCAGTCACATTACTGACAACATAGTCTGAGCACATTGACAAACTGTAAATTATTGACCATCATTAATGAAAAAACTTGATCAATCTATCCGTTGTTCTAGTTAAAAGCTTGCAGTTTTCTGTAAAACGAATCTCGTTGGAAAGCTGACATGAGAACTACTGAAATCTTCATATCAGGCGCAAAATAAAGTGTATTTCCCTAAAATCTCTCCGGATAAGGGTCAGTTACATCAGAATTTCTTCTTAGGTTGGTGATGTGCAAATATTTCCGGTGTGTAACGGAAGAATACTCATACTGTTCACATTTTGTTTCCGCAGCGTAAAATGTCAACCACAACAAGGTTTCTATTGTAGTGTACAACGATTGAGCTCAATTCTTCATAGGTGGTTCATGATGATGCTAGCAAGATGGATGAGTTTCTTTAACGAATTCATCCATGGGAATATTTAGCAATTTTGATTATGCAGAAAAGTGGTTAATTTTTCACTAAATTTAACAACCCGTATGGAGTTGATCGTTGGCATACTATTTTTTACATCTGATAATTTTTACTGTTAATTTAATGCCCAAAGGAATTCACGTCTGCTGACGTAAAAATTGGAAATTAAACGACTAAGTATCAAAAGACCGACAGACTATTAGTTATCAGTTGTCTACAGAATTAGCCAGATGAAAGTCACGCGTACGGCGCAGACGGGTGGATGTATTCAACCCAGTTTGGCGGTTACTCACCGACGGTCATGCTGTCAGTTTTCTCAACTCTTCGTGGATAGTAGTTACAGCTATTAATCATAATTATATTGGACCTGTATTCCAGTTCGGCCTATCAAATAGTACCGACTTTCATACGACACTAAAAAATAAGTCGAATTGATTTTTTCAATTGGTTTAAAAGTTTCGACTGGCTGATTGGGGTTCAGGGTCAGTAACCGTCATTACTCACGAGCAAAAGTGACTGAGCGTTCAAATATTATAAGTCGGTTATGTCTAATGTGAGGTCAGTGGCACAGTGGTAAACAAGGTTGCCACATCAAAGCGTGACCGGAGTTCCAGTCCCGGCAGTAGCAAGGATATGCAATAATGACGAGCTTTAATGAGAGCTTAACTAGAGTCTAGTGCTTCCGCAGTTCGAAAGGGGCAGACCGGAAAGTCTATGGGAATACGACGGTTGCGATCAATTGTGGGTGGTGTTT
Source organism: Paragonimus skrjabini miyazakii (assembly GCA_014338405.1). Classification (NCBI taxonomy): domain Eukaryota; kingdom Metazoa; phylum Platyhelminthes; class Trematoda; order Plagiorchiida; family Troglotrematidae; genus Paragonimus; species Paragonimus skrjabini miyazakii. The sequence goes on along the minus strand of JTDE01000052.1, from coordinate 179,896 downwards.
TTAACTTGAAATCGTGTTTACCACTGCGCCATTGACCTCACGTTAGGCACGATTGAATTATCATATGCGAGAACTCAACCATTTCCGCTTATGAGTTATGATCATGTTACCTGATCGTCTCGATACGAGGCAAAGTTACTATCTGTTAACTCAAATCGATAACCCCGCGATTAGGACTTCCTAGACAGGTCGAACTCTTTAATTTCATGAGAGCTCTAGTGAGAGCGAAACTCGAGTCTAGTTCTTCTTTCCGAAAGGGGCCGATTGGAAGTCTATGGGAATGCGACGGCTACAATCAATCGTGGGTGATTTTCTACTTATAAATAACCAAATCTCCGTCTACTCATCAATAATGAATTATAATCATTAAACTATTGAAAATCGCTAACGTAGTACATGAATCAAACAGGTAAGTATGCAGTTACGCAGCCGGACATAACGGCCATGGTATAAATCATTTGACAAGTTGATTAGTATCGTATTTCACAAGGAGACTAGTAGAATAGAAATGGTAGATATGAAACTTACTCAAAATATGGTGTGGATATAGTGTAAAGTTAATGTCTATCACCCTAGTTATGATCAGAACAACTGTGCGGTTTGTAAAAGTTACCTTTGCTTACACAATTGAGGTCTTAGAGAACATATGCTGATCGTTTCAGCAGTAGATAACAATGTCATCCTGGGGTTTTTGTTGTTTAGCAACGACTGTGTGTCCATTCTCTAGTCGGTGATTTAAAATACCACTATCGATTAATGTGACTGTATGTTTGGTAAAAGATTTTTGGCGATACTAAGCGATACGCTTAGACAACAGCTGGGCCAATAACTTTTTGGAAAACGAACCTTCAGCAAACAGAACTGTTTTAACAAATGAACATTTTTACCTAGTGAAAATAAAAGTAATTAACGATTTAAAAACAATCGACTAAAAATTGTGCAACGAACAGAGTATTTGAATGCATGGTTGAGATTACAACCGAGACAGGTTCAAGGTAACTCGCGATATTGGGACCTGGTTGGTAAGAATGAATGTCGAATTGTGTTTGGTCACGAAGTCCTCAACGTTTAGAGGAATTAACCTCAAAGCGATAAACCCTAATGACGTATTCGAAGTGAAATCGCCAGATCTATCAACAATAGGCAGTGATGAGATGACAGCTGCCTGGTAGTTGTTCAAAGACTCCATCTTGTCTGTGAGTCGATTGCAATCGATCAAATGAGTCAGGTCTATTGGTTTCACCAACTCTTTCTGATATACGCATAAGAGTGCGACACAAGAATAATGATCCGCAAGTACAACCAAAGGATTTTATTAACAGTGAACCAGCAGTATTGCAGCAAGTAGAGTTGTATCCTCCAGTTTGACCGAACTATCACCATGGAACTAGCTGCAAGTTAGTTTCGCAGATAGATTCGGATTATAAGAAATTTCCGCAGCTTCTTTGATCCTGCTTCTGTTATCACATCACTGTGACGCCGTTTTTCTATATTAGTCAAATAGTCTATAAAAAAGACCACATATGTAGCAGACTGGCAAATAGTCATGAGAGTGTATTTTTTCACAGTTCTCGTTTGGTCTTGAAACTTCTAATGTTTCGCTACATTTGGTTTGCATAAACTTAACACGTCTACAAGCAGCATTTGCTCATTGGGTTCCAATCTCAGGAATAGGGTGTTAGTATTACAAGTTTTAGTAAACATTAATAGTGGCTTCTGGGCATCTTGCGCCTAAACCACCACACAGAAGGCATCGTTCAACTAGTCTTGAAACGAACTCACATAGATGTTAGCCAGCTCCGATCCTAACAATGAAACCACAAAACACAATCAATCTAACCGTGAACCTAACTGATGTGCAAGAATGATATTCCAGCAACTCGGAACGTTTGCAAATCTTTAGGTTCATCTAAGAGAAATCTGAAACTTATTTACTAGTGTTAATGTAATTTCCAAGAGCATTTGTGGCTTTCATAGAGGAGACGTTTGTGCAAAGCGACGACGCACCAAGAGATGGTAATTCCTTAATGCGTTGCTTTGAGCATTGATATGACGTCTATGTGTTCAATGGTTTCTGTTGTAACTGCTTCGTTTAATGACATTGTTACTCGGTTCCACAACTTAAAGCAGATATTGTACACTAGTCTGATGGGTCGAACTACTTGTGTCGAGAGTGCTCGACAATTCTCCGCGCATGAAACATACATGCAGTATACATAGGATCAACTGCAAGTGAGGTGATACAATTAGTAAGTATAAGTCTGAGTATTGTATCCGGTAAAGATTTATGAAGACCCGTTTTTACACACAATGGTGGGATGATTAACTGATTCCAACTTCGAATGGTTAATTCGTAGTTTTGTTGTCTATTTGAGACAGAACGCAGATGCTATCATCACTCAACCCCGTTTCAACCGGTATTCCGTTGACGATATTCTATTATTTATAGGCGTTGAGAAGATGGTTACAAGTATACTCGACTCAGCGAACCAGCTGAATCTCACATTTATCTTTGCCATTGTTGAAAAGCATGTTGATAACCCGGTGTTTTCTTAGATATTCCCATGTAGCGTCATACTACCGGCTCTAAACAACGGTCCGTTTAGCAAAAATATACTTGAACTGGGCAATACTTCAGCTTTCAGCGTTTTGCTTATCAAATGTAAACGAGAGTTATCGATAATTCTGTTTTGTCATGCCAGAAATGTCTGTTCTAGATAAACGTTAACCATGAAAATATCGCTGTTGAGAACCACTTTCAAAGAAAGTGGCAATTTCGTCGCCATTTTTCGAGAAATTCAGCAAGCAAATACCAGCTGCCTTGATGGCTTAAACATTTCCAAAACTAAACGTCTGTTTTTGTTTACCTTTTTATTGGTAATTATATTATCATTGTTAGAAATGCGTCTGAAGTTAGTTATAGGACAAACGTTCTACGAAGCATATCTGGTCACGCTGTTCGATTCCACCCGAATCCCGACACCACTGTTGAAAACACTGGTACCTTTGATTGTCAAATCCTACATCACTTGTAAATTTTCTTATGAGTGACAGACAAATCGAAGCGGTAATCACACAATCGGGTCAACGTACACATTCTCGATTGGGTCCGCAAAGCACTCATGGGTACCACAACATTTTAATCAGGTGGGAATGTGACAAGACAAACAACCGACGTTATCGACCGCCCATCACTTGTTAACATATCGATCTCAAGTGAAGCTGGAGAAAGCCTTGTAAACATGTCACGCAATAAAAATTAAAGGCCCCTGTGGTTTGTGGAGGCCGTAGTAATTAACACATGGAAACCAGCCCTCTGCGTACAGAAGGACTTGCTCATCAGTACCAAAATGCGCACTGATGTGAATGGTTATTGAGTTTCTCGTTTGTTCTCGTACTATCAAGTATACCTGTCCACGTAAACCCACAGACGAACGGTATGCACCTGGTTTTGTACAGCAAAATGTGCGCAAGAGATAATTTGTGTAAAAAACTGTTTCGAACTTCTCTGTCTTTATATTTTTTTACGTGAAAACGTTGTTTTCCTTCCTAGACAGGTCGAAATCTCCGATCTAATTAAACCCGCTAGGCGATACTTTAGATTACTGATGAGTAGTCGGGGATTTGGTTAATTTCAAGTTGGACATCACCCACAATTGATCAGTAAACAAACACCGCTAAAAAGTCAGTGATTTCTGTGATTTCACCTTGGAGAGAAGTCCTAGTAGAGGGGTCATCGACTGGAGTTAACAGACAATAACTGTGTCTCCTCTCGAGGGTATCAAGCAACCTGATCATTACCCACAAGCGAAAGTGGTTGAGCGTTCACATATGATAATTCGGTCGTGCCTAATGTGAGTTCAATGGCACAGTGGTCACCACGGTTGCCTCATGAACAGCGTGTCCGTGGTTCTAGTCCCGGCTGTGACAAAGATATGCACTACTGACGAGCTCTAATGAGAGCGAAACTCGAGGCTAGTGCTTCTTTTCGAAAGGGGTCGACTGGAATTTTTATCGGAATGCGAGAGCTGTGATCAATTGTCGGTGATGTTCAACTTAAGATTAGCTATCTATTGTCATTCTTTGACCTTCGGTATAATATGTTTATGCTGTTCCCTTCAATTTGGCGTTAACAATTACGGAATGTAAATGAAATTGTTTTTACACGTAAAATGTATCAAAGCTGACCAGTGGTGTACAGATTAGTCGTCAGTCGACAACAGGCAAATAATTCCTACAGATCGGTAGTTTGAATTTTAAATTTTGCTTGAATAACCTTTACGGAAAAGGGGCTTAAGTACTTCCGAACTAAAATATACCGCACTAAGAATGACTCTTAAATGAGGGGATCTTGAAAATTAAAACGAATATGTATCTGGACAACTCCACTAAAGGCAACCTGTTTAAACGGCACTAGCTGGGATTTAAGATGAGTCAAGTTTCACGATAGAATGCATTACTTTAAATTCGTTGAACACACTTAGCACATAGCGAGTCAATAAACTAGACAAATCCGTCCACGAAAAATCTTTCTGCAACTTTCTAGAAAGCTACATTCTATTACACATTCTGTACAAGGAACTGACTATGAAATGTGTTTGCTCAGCGATACTTATTTGTAGATATGGGTGACTGTTTTCTTTACCAAACCAACGTTGTTCAGTCCATGGTTGAGACGCAGGAGCTGTGTTTTTCAGACCTAAGCCATCATAAGTACGCGGTATCGAGTAACAGAGTGTATCATCAAATCACGTGAAAATAAAATTTAATATGAGGTAAAAAATAACTAAAATGACCTAATCGGATATGACCATTATCATACTAATCTAACGACTAGTGTTAGTAACCTTCAAGTTTGACAGCTAATTTCGAATATACAGAAAAGCATATGTTCGTGTCAACAGACGATGAATATTGCTCAAAAGCTGATCGAATAAATCCGGACGAAGCGTTCCGAATCATCTACAAGGTTCGTCAAGCCTTCTCCAAAGTTTTCAGAGTGCGACTTTTATCGGCGGTGGAAGCTATTGCTACCAGACTGTACAACTCCAACTTGTGTGACTATAAGCAATTCGCACAAACCCTCCACCTCCCCTAGCCAATCATTCCACGTCCACTTGAAACTCGAGCCAACCTGAACTAGTCGACACTGGTGAACGCGTGTCTCATGAAAACAGGCACATGTAACACTCCCACCCTTCCCTAGTAGACTGTGATCCGTACCACTTCTGTGATTCCATTTATAATTTCCACATATGATTCACATTTACCTTATGTATCTGTAAAAGCCTGGTGAGAAGTAACGAAAACAACTGTTTGCAAAACTGACTTCGCATAAAAATGATCTATTTACGAGTCGGAGGTTTGTCACAACCTATCCGACAGGTTTACTGGTGGCCAGAAAATGTGCGCAAACAGATGCAAACGAAGGGGGCTGCTCAATTTCAGTGCACATACTCCTAATGTGAGGTCAATAGCACAGTAGTCAACACGGTTGCTTCATGAAAGCATGCCTGGAGTTCTAGTCCCCGCCATTGCAAAGATGTGCACTACTGATGAGCTCTAATGAGAAGTAATCAGCTTTGTAGTATTGAATAAAAAGACGCAAATGGTCACTGATAACTGAGCTGAGTGTGTTAATATAATCTACACCGTCTATGGGGATCCAAGTACGACAAATATGGTTCGATAAAAACTCTGTACATATCAGTAACTTCACACATGTACGGACATCAGAATATTTATGAACTTGATATTTAATCAATACCGATAGTTATCATGTCCAACTTTTTTAAACACAAACTGGCTAAATGATTGACAAATCTTACAAAAATATGTACGAGGCAGTATAACCGAATATTGCCTAAAAGACAGTTTCAAGTAAACCAGAATTCTAGAGAAAATTTGAGCATCTAACAAATATATGGATTGAACATCACCCACAACTGATCGCAGCTATCACATTCCCATAGAATTTCCAGCCGGCCCCTTTCGAAAAGAAGCATTAGACACAAGTTTCACTCTCATTAGAGTAGCTCATCCCTAGTGCATATCCTTGCCACGGACGGGACTCGGGTTTAGAATTCCGCCCACTCTTTCATGGGGCAACCGTGCTGACCACTGCGTTATTGACCTCAAATTAGGCACGACCAAATTATCATATGCGAACGCTCGACCACTTTCGCTTGTGACTAATGATCAGGTTGATCGATCGCCTCGAGGAGACACACAGTTACTGCTCTGTTACCTCCAATCGATGACCGCTTCTCTGCAAGTTGAAATCACAGAAATCACAAACTTGTTGGACTGTATTTTGATTACTACTGACGTGCTCTAGTGAGAGCGAAACTCGAGTCTAGTACTTCTTTTCGAAAGGGGCTGACTGTAGAGTCTATGGGAATACGTCAGCTGTGATCGATTGGGGGTGATGTTCAGTATGTATGATAATCCATAGCCAATACATGATATCTGAATAAGTTCCCCCAGTGAAACAACAGCCATATTAGTTTGTAGCGTGAATATTCGACATTAACTTCTGCGCATAACATCATATTTACGTGGGGACAATGAACTCAGGTATATTTACAATGAAAAAAACGGCACCAGTTTAGTATGTTATGCGGAAAAAAATGCCTCATTCTGAAGTGTG
>JTDE01000052.1:131194-173147 GCA_014338405.1 Paragonimus skrjabini miyazakii | reverse complement strand
AAAGAGGAAGAGACGTCTGAAAGTTTAATTTTAGTGTATTGAAACAGGATTGAAGCATACGATCTTCATAGTAGCATTTAACACCATTGTCAGGTGACTTAAATGTGAATTGTATGAATCCAACCAAGAGACACGAATTAAAAACTTGTTTACGATTTGTGGCTAAAGAAGTAAACCATAAAATTGTTGATTTCTTAAAAAATACGATGTTCATTTCGAATTTCTGCAAAAAAGAGAAACTTCACTAGTTTTCCACATAATACCATTTTAAAGCTACTGCTTTTTGGGCTTCGAAATTATTCAGAAAATAGAAGAAAATTACTCAAACAGGTTCTTTCGATATCTGCCAAAGAATGTGCACGGCGATTTGTTGACAAGCGCTGCAGAGAAAAAGGTAAGTTATTTATTCATTCATTATGCGAACAGTCTGAGATTTTGCAGCTAGTGAAGTGAAGATGAGCGATTGCAATATACCACTCATACCATTCAGTAGGAGGACCAGAGAATATATTGACATCGTACAAGCCGCAGGTAAAATGCAGGAAGGAACCTAAGAGTGCGACATTGCCCATAATGGTTCCTGCTACTTAAAGGAACTGAGCATTGATGTCTGCGTCAGCCGAGACGGTTTGGGGCCGAATACCGCTTAAAAATGAGTGGTTTTGTTTTTGGTCCTGTTTAAACGCCTTACCCATGTGTTGCTTTGTCGAATAAACAACCATTGTGCCATCCGCGTTCATGGATCACAATACTAGTAATGTGGGTTACTGTTCTAGTCGTGTTAAAAATAAATTGCCTGGTTTTCCAGAAACGGATATGTCTGCGGATGCGAATTATTCTTGCTTGTTACTCCGACGCTTTATACTAGTCATTTTTGCAAAACTCGCCAAACTGAAGCAATAGGCTGCTTCGTGTTTAATGAATTCCATTTCCCGCTCAGCGGTACTTCCAATGAGCAATATGAATACGCTACTGTCACTGTGTAAGTAACATTAGCTATGACCAAGTTTCGAGTCGTTTGGAAGAACGTAGAGGATATCGGATGTGACTACTTCGAACACGTGTACTATGGACTATTTAGCTAGAAAAAGAAAAACAGCAAACTATCCTCGATCATTTTTTACAAGTACTCAAAACTGAACTAACCAAGTGACACTCCTTGAACTATACTCTCCTTCTTCATATGAGCGTAGGCTATACTATTGCTCTTGCTAGTCAAGAGTAATTTTATTCACATCACAATTCTCTAGGTTTGTTCTAGGTTTGAGTAGCCTGATAGTATATAATACCGTTGCATGAAAGCATGTTCGAGAGATCAGCAGAGACTACATTGTTTATTTTCTGTTTAGTTTTAGGCGACTGAATTTATTACAACTGTTCACCGCAAAGGGTGAACCTTATTCGTCGTATGCTGGTTGTGTAATCACCGAAAAGAACTCCAATAGCGTAACTTTTTTGAACGGTCTATAATACGTTAAAATACTGAGGAGAGTCTTAATGAGACCCAGTGATTGAGTATGTATACGTGATGATTATGTCGCTCCTGATAAAATAAAATAATCTCAACCACTGTACTGCAATGTTTGGGCCTAATTTTACAGGAATTGAAGGTCCGTACGAACTGATGGCCACAGGAACGGTCAACATCCGGAATTTCATCATTTTTGACCGATTCCTTGGCACTCGATAGACAATACAGTACGTGAATATCATCCTGCGTGGTTGAACAGTAGTGTGATTAAAATGGTTCCAAATACCATTGATGTTCCTTTGATCGATTCCAAAAATTCTGTCAGTAAGACATATGCTTTACAGATTACTGATAAGTAGTTTGGCAGATTTGATAATTATAGAAGAGACCTATTTCCAAAAAATCTGAACTTAAGCTGGATTCGAACCAGCGACAGAAACAAAATGCCCAAAGCGGCAAATGCTCTACCAGATGTGGCTTCTCAGCTCAGCTGGGGGACAAATGCACAAAAATATTTTTTTTTTAAAAACAAACGCGACTAAATACACGCTCAATCCAGGTTGTTAAAACTACAGGCTCACCAGCAGAAACATGGTGGTAACACCTGCATACTCTTCGAGGGTGGGGAAAACATGCTCCAGCCGAAGCCGTATCAACAAACACTTGCTAGTGATTGCGAGAATCTTTAGCTTTCTAAATGAATGGTTTAATACATTGTAATCAATAAACCAAACTTCATTTTCAAGCATTTGAACGCGTCCTGTTGTCCCAATTTCTCCAAATTAAACGACTGAAATTGTTCAGTAAGACAACACCAAAATTCAAATATCACATATCATGTGAACTTGGCTGCTAATCGATGCTTTGGATTGACCTACCTGTCTTCTTTCTCTCAGCCGTGGGGTTAGTTGACCTTCGAAGCAACTGTTGTTCGATGCTCAGACCGGTGATTGCGTTGAAATAAGTTTGGATGGGTGTTTATTCTTGTGTAAAGCGGTTTGCCTTTGAGATGATGGAGATATATCATGCCGAGTTATAATATGTAAGTTAACCAGAAAACCGTATTGCTATCATGTTTTCCTATTTTTTTTATCAAGACTACACAGACAGAATGCACTTTACAACTTTTTAATAAGAACAGTATATCTGACGCATCATCATCACCATCCTTATAGAGAGCAGTACATCAACGGTTCACACTGATGCATAACTGCTACATAACCACCAGGGAAATAAAGCAAACTCTGTATAGGAAAGGAAAGCAAATAGGAAAGAGGACTCAACTATTAAGAATAGCTACGTCCATATTCAAACATGCAACATCAAGGCGCGTACACCTGGCAAACAAACGATCGAGCACAAGTGATCAGCAAGACAACTTCCTTACGACTTTCATTGTCCTGGGTCATTAAGTGCACTTACTTCACAGACAACTCCGACAAACCATGACAACATTCAAGCCACTGAGCCTGGTTAGCCGCCATCTCATCTAACGTCTCTAGCCATCGACTCTGTGAGTCGCGAGGTCCTTAGCCCGGCAGACGAACCCAGTCTACAGTAGCCAACCCCTTCGTGAACGATTTCATTTGTCTACGCCAGGTCATCATCTGTTCACCTCGCACCTTGCGCCAATGGACCGCAGCGTCGGCAAACAGTGCTCGATGTGGCATAAGACTAGCTGGCATCTTTAGCACAGGGCCTAACCATTTAAGTCTGTGTAAATGTGAGGATTGAACAAAAGAACTAGTTTGACAATCAGTGCCAAACACCAGCTTTCTAACCCCCTCGTTGCTTACTCACTGGTGTCACCCGATACGAGCGATTGAATGCTGGCATGGGTGGTCAAATACCTGAAAGCGGTTCACGCCCTCTACCCTTAGCGGTCAGGTTTCGTTGCCGTAAGGTAATAAAGCCCTCGCTGTTGTCACATATATGCGACTCTTAAGCTTCAGAGAGATAACTGTCACCATTGGTGCCTCATATTAGTAAACACCGCTCTAGCCTTAGAAATACGCGCCTCTATTTCATTCCCTACACCTCCGCCGCCCCCGCAGATGCAGTTTCCCAAGTACACAAACCGGTCAACAACCTCCATGATTTCATTATTTAACATTAAATCTACGTAATCACAGCAATCTTACAGAAGCACTTTGCATTTCGAGGCTGCAAGCCGCATTTCGAAGTACTTAGCAGAACGCGAAATTGCGTTTGGCGTTGCTTGTGCCGCTTGGAAGTTGTCAAACAGCATAATCAAGATCAGTCAGTCTTCCACCAAGTAGGAGGTCCACGTCAGAATCTCGTGACTGCCGGATACAAATATCTGACGCAGGAAATAATTGCAGTGGATTTTTCGGTAAGAACGATACTGTCAGCATTGTTCGAAATCTACAGTACTCCCCTTGAGGTATACACTAATGTATTATTATACCAATGGGAATCTTAAGCTGATGCGTGTGAACTGCCAGCTTCGTCATCGAGTGTGCAGCGCGATAAAGAGGACTGAAACAATGGAAACTGATTAGGGGAAATGAACCACACAAATTGCCTGACCTAACGAGTGGTTGATAGATAGAAATCCCTAATGCTTCCTTCAGTGATTAGGTTAATGAGTGTATTGCCAGAGGTAAAATTCTTGATTACTTGCGAAAAGCAGCTATTGTTCCAATGCTCAAGAAACGCTTTGAAATTCCGCGTAACATTGTAACGCAACAACCTAATCTGAAATGTTAAGTTGTGTGGAATTTGCTACACACTCACTTTTTGGCGATCTCCTTCACGTGATTTTTGTAGTATCAATTTCTCTTACCAGTAGGTCAAGGCCCTCGGAGTCGTTTCACTTCACACTCTTTTGTCAACCATCACAGTGATGTTTTCCTGAATACTCCTTTTGTCTAACTATCCACTCGTTTGAATGAGGCAAAGGCTTCCAAGTTCTCGTATCCAAAACCCAATTTGTTCAACAGTCATACTTCTTCACTGTTAGTAAACTGTTCCTACGTCCCTACAATTGGTTTCTTATAAACTTTGTTAACTAAGTTGATCACATCTCCTTTTCATTCGATTGCGCGCGGACCTAGCCGTTTGGTCTATTTTGTTTGCACTCACCATCAACTAGGGCATACTGTTTGATTCTAATTCCGCAAGATTCGTTGTGATCAGACACTCTGTGTTAGCTGTGGCTCACTCATTTTTATGCAGCGGGTTGTTTCCACTAATCATCGTGTCAAACAACTGGTTTTAAACTGAGCATTAATCCTACCATGTTATAACTTTTGCCTTTAAGCAGAAGCAATATACTCGGATTCCTCTCCTGTTGGAGCTTGTCAGCAGTGCATATCACGACTGAGACTTGAACTCTGGCCATGTCTTCATGAGGCAACCTTGTTGATTTATACGATGACCGAAATGTCATATCTGAGTATACAACGACATTCAATTGTGAGAACTGATCAATTTGCCAGGCCGTTTCAATAAGATGTATGATTACTAGCTGCTAAACCTAATCGACAACCCCACAGACTTTTGAGTCAGGTTGAATTATGTGAGACCGTTATACCTGCCGTACAGTATTCTACATTACTGATGAGTTGTCAAGAATTTAGTTGACTTAAACTGTATGATACCCAGATCTGATCACAATGTTTGCATTTAAGTAGATCTGTTTGATCTGTCTGGTCACCACATGTTATACCAACTTTTGGCGAGATGAAACAGTTGCTGTGGTTTTTGTTGTAATTTGTAGACCTATCAGCACCTTATGACTGTAAGTTTTATAACGTAATGAACTCAAACGTCGCTAGTGCAATCTTACAACCCCGTTGTAGGAAATAATCGTTCAACATTGCACAATCTTCATTATCCAACCCACACCTTTCCACAGCACGCGCGTGCTTCCGTTTATGGACCGGAATCCCAGTCCACAACGCAGCAGCGGTTTCCGCTCACACGTCATGTGCAACTATGCCTGGTTTATATATGTGGCTGACACATTCTGACTTACGTTTCTCGTCCGTTCGTCTGACTTCGTTGAGTGATGGCTTTTTCGGTCGCTCGTGTTACCCGCAATTTACTCGCTATGGGCTTTTGGACATACCTTAACGCCCCGTTGAGGTATTCCACCGAGTGTTAGAATTCTCGCGATTTGGTCACTCAAATAATGCACTATAGGGTGAACCAATTTCACAGGTACCCGACAGTTTCCTCTGTTCAAACCATTCGTTGAAGGAATAATTTTCAATTATCTCCGTTCTCTGTTACTCACTTTTGTCAATCCACTTATGATCCATCCTAAATAACAAAAACATAAAATGTTTTTATGCGCAAAAATCGTGCATTACTTCAGTTATGCATGCTTTTTAGCTGGTCATGACTCAAGTTTGAGAACGTTATCTGATAGACGTTTGCTAGATAAACTTACTATGGTTGGGTAAACACATACTGTTGAAGAGTTATCAAGGCTTTCAATGGTACAAGTTGAACACTACTCAAAAATGATCCCAGCTTCCACATTCACATGGAACAATACAGCCAGCATCTATTAAACACTAGCACCAGGTTTGAGTTTCGTACATTTTAGAACACAACTGTAATATATACATATGTATTATGTCATTACCACAAAGGGGTTTGAACTCTGGTCTACGTTCTTATGAAAGAAACATATTGACCACTAATTGAACGAACACACAGTCAGCACATTTGAGTTACTCTAGACGAATGCTGATGAGTAGTCGAAGAGTTGATTAATTTCAAGTTGAACATCACCCAAAATTGATCGCAACTGTCATATCCCCATAGAGTTTTCAGTCAGCATTCTAGGTGAATGCTCACTCAATTTCCGTTCTCAGCAATGCTGAAGTTACAGCAGGAGACCAAGCACTGAGCTGGTCGGTTAACCACTTCAAATGTGTTATTTGTGCAGGTCGATTCTTATAACTCCTATCTATCGCACTGTGTGATTGGAAGAGTATTTATCCTGAGTGTGATAGAACGACCAATGTGAGTCACTGTTTCAAGCACACTAGCCTACACACAACTTATTTACACGTGGTTGAAAGTTCTGCGGGATTGTATATGTCTGATTGCGTGGGTAACTGCGGCAACAAAACAGGGACAGACCTCACTATGTAAAAGAACCGTAATTAGCGGGTTATCTGTCCCCCTAGTGTAGTATGCCAAGAACGTTACTTATTCGGAAAACCAATACATGAGTTATGCGCTTCAACATGACACCGAGCAAGCCCACCCATTTGCATATAGCGTTGGTCTTAAAACGTCACTCTCATAACGGTTGTCAATACCCAGTTCCTGTATGTACTGAGAACCATTTAACGCCAAGCTGCATTCCATTGCTTCCTTTTGTATTATTTCCGCGGTTACTTCAATGTCCAAATCCATGTCTCTGCCTCACTACTGAAGAGTAGTAGTATCAGCAGTATGGTATGGTCGCTTATCCTCACTACACTAGGGATCTACACGAAGGATTTTCGAACAAGACCTGTAGGTGTCACTCCTTGCAAGTGAATGTGGAAAGTGAGGTTCATTCATCTAGTTTCATCTGGAGGCATGCAGTCGGTTAGAAGTGTTCTCTGTTCACTCATATGAAGGTACATTTCTTATCTCTGTTCGTTTTGTTACTCCAATCCAAACATTACACACCTTCCGCTAAGCCGCAAATTGTTCTCGACGGAAGTTCTTCCTCTAGAGAGGAGGACATTTTCACATCATGAAAAGTAATCGATATGACTGCGATTCACTGAGTCAGAAAACCTTAGTTTGTGGGAATCAACGAAATAGATATGCGCCCAGGAATAATCTTAGAGTCAAAACAGGAGTGTTCCTCGTAGTCGATCGATAGGGGACGTACTATCAAATGGCCATCCGTGACGTTCGTTTAAAACGACCTACAAGGACGACTGATTGCACGTACAGAAGGGCACTGCTGTATTCAGGTGACTCGTTTTTGAGGGCAGCAAGAAGCTGCGCTGCGCTGCACCATCCTACGTTTTCTGCTCTGTTACCGCGTGATAGCAGGCCGGATAGGATGTCGCTAAGCCGTTCTAGCTGAAACAAAATCAAACTGCAAATTGTTCAAACACAGGCACTCTCGACTAACAGGATAATATTATAAACACTAACATTAACTACCAAGACAGTGTAGTGGCAAGACTCGATTCTTCCATTCATTTGAATTTTACTGCCACTTTTTCGTGGAGCCATTGCGCCAGTGGAACGGTGAACGCTTTATTCTCGCTCGCGAGATCAATCAGTTGGTTGCTGCCAGTTTATCTAGGCTTCTCTCAAGACAGACATGCAGCCAAATAAACGTGAACAAACCTACATCAGACTCATTGGATTAGTACGATGTTCACCTGGTTCGAGATGAAAATATATTAAAACGTTCAATTTTCAGATAAGTTTGGTAAACCCCACACTTGAATCGGGTGTAGACCGAAGCAAAAATGAAGATTGTTCTTTTACGGTCCGATATATTTTTGGTAATAAACCCTACTGATCTTGTATAAACAAATTAGATTTTATCTAAAAAGACTAGTGTACCTTTTATTCTCAAAGTAGTCTAGCCCACTTCTACCCGCTGACATATTTCTTGCACAGGTCTCAAACAGTTAACTGATGTACAAAACCTTGTGCCTCCTAAAATTGTCCCTTGAAACGCATTGGTTCTTCTAGCTGGTTCATTCTTGGTATAGGATTCTGTCAACAATCGTGCCTCGTAAGTAAGCAGGTTGCGTTGTTCATATACTTGAAAATGCCTACCTGGCATCTGACCGGTTAACTTTTGGTCGATTAATCTCCCCGTCAGTTATTACTTAATCACATTGTCTAACTGGCCGTGCAATGTGCACACGAAAATACTTCTTATATTCAAGAATGGATGTAATCTGAGTTAAGGCTGGTAAAACAAATCGCGACAGAATTGTTGGACCACCTAGTAGTTTTTAGAAATATCTTATTTTTGATAGCAACACACTCAGTTTAAAAATCGGGGAGTTCACCCCCAATATGTATCAAACTATCACAAGGAGAACAGGATACTTTTGATTGTCTGAAAGTTATTGAAGAGAAGTGGACAAACAGCCGCAGCAACAGTACACGTTCAATTTGGAAGGCTGGACCTCAGAAACAGTTAGCAGTGGGTAGCGTGCCAGCTATTCATGAACAGTGATATGTAACTTTCAGGTCCAATCTTGGCAAAGAAACTAAACGTAATTCCACCATGATCATCTAATAGCATCTCGCCGAGTGTCCGTCAAATCATAGATATTGACATTTTTGTGCACTTCCTGGACATATTTGTACCAGAATGTTTTAAATAATAGTGTGTAGGCCTATCATTGTACACGTTACCCGCGGAGCAGGAATACAGTTATCGAAACAGTGACTCCCGTCGGCTTTGTGTGACCTGCTAGAAAACAGCAAAAACCTATCCCATGTGGTTATCTAAGAAATTGATATTGTTCACCATCCAAACCAATTGACACACTTCCGTTCTTAACTGTAAATGCACCCGAAACTATCAGTAGCAGACTATAGGTGAAGTTCATACAGAAGCACAACAGTTTTCTTCAAAGCTCAAGTATTTCAATGTACTTGGACCTTTCAAGTTGAACACCAGCGCGTCATTACATATCGCAACTTATTTGGGGAGATATACATGAGAGGAATAATTCTGGGTACTATAAATCGTGTGAGACTATTCATGATTGGGAGGAATCAGCTTCTTCACACTTGTATAGTGCAAACAGGAAATGAGCTTTGACAACATTTGAGCAAGCATTCTAGAAACGACTGGCGAAAACGTGTTTTATATTTCCGAAAAATCTGTTCTGTTAAACGCTAGTCAACCGAGTCTAAGCCTGATTTGGTTAGATTAACTTGCTGGATTTTCTGTTTTGCCATTAATCACCGTAGAGGTAGGTCTCTCAGAAGACTATGACTGACACATGTTGACATTTGCGATTTCCCAGAAAAGCCGATTCATCCGCTTGAAAATCAGAATGCGCCACTGTCTATTAGATCTTATGTTGGATCGTACTCTGTCACTGAAGTAGTCGTAAGCCAACATGTCTGTCTCAGCCAAAAACGCTAGGTCATTTGTCCAGCAGTACCGCTTTACAATGACAGACCAGACATGTCATTGAGTGCACACTTTCTGGCGGTATCAGTTTCTAAGAACTGCTTTGCCCCAAAGCTGATGTGCTGCATACCACGTGTGTGAAGGGAGGTCAAGATAAACCTGCGGTTATCTTGTAATCGTTTTTGCAGTTATTTTCAATAGAATAGAAAGCTTTAAAACAACTTGTGACAGTTGTTATTCATACAATATATATTGTTGTTGCAGTACTGCCTGTACAATTTCGGGTGATTATATGGTTATGTTGACGGGCATATATCACCAACACAATCGTTTTTTACACAAATACAATGGAGGTTCCGAATAATTAATCGAATCTGGTTAGTTGTGAAAAGGTTTTTTGCTAAAACTCGTGCAGAATTATTCTTCCTAACATAACACATATGAGAATGAAATATTCACCGAAATGTTACCATAAACCGTGAACCGTGAAACAAACTGAACGAACATATAACATTAATTATTTCTAGGGAAATGTTGACATCTGGAAACCAGTTCCAAATGTTAATTATTGCGGTCTGTTTGTGACAGACCAATTGCAATATGTTAATTTTATCAGTGTTGTCAGTACCAGGTGGTTGTCAGATAAAACCAAAAACATTTTGCCCCAGTTTATCTCTTGTGTGTCTTCAATACTTTCCAAAAAATCGGCGTTAATTTTCCTATTCCTTTTGATGTCATGATTTGAAAGACAACACGCAAGTAGCTTTCAGCTAACTGCAAATTAGGTCGTTGACATTTGTACTCACGATTTACAATGTAAACTAAAAAATGCAATCTACAAAACGTTCCTAGAAAAATCTTGAAATCAGTCACGAAATATATGTTTTGAACGAAGACATACAGGAAAACCATAGATTTATGTATCAAACTCAAATCAGGATCCCCAAGCGGATACATAAATTCGGAAGACCGTTAGACCAGTGAACTTAAATACAATCAAGATGTAATTCTGTCTCTCTGAATAGAACTTTATGAGCGAATAATGCTCATGAGGTAGTCAAGCGCTCACGGAGTGCCTGTGTCAGAAGTAATCGTGCCGGTTGCATGCATGAAAACGAAGAGAGTATAGTAATCTTAAGAACTTGTAAGAATCGAACGGTATACAACCAAATATTAGAAGAAAGTTTGAAAAAGTAGTAAATTCAGCCCGTATTTTCTTTCGATATATAGCATTTGTAAATTCGTCGGTCGCTGAACTGAGAAAATTTATTTCCACTGTTTTCATTCCCTATTCCTCTCACCAACATGACATTTGATCACAATATCTCACTCACCCCGTTTCTGTATTGTGCAACTAATTCTTTATTTACCGTCTGCGGCCCGACTAGCCATTCCTGTCCTGACCTATTCGTATGACGGCACAATTCTGACCCTGTTAGTTCCATTGGGAACCTATTGATTTGGTTGGACGAGACTATCGTCGTGAACGATTGAGGTTTGCCTGTTGCAATTATTGATGCATTTTCCTTAATAGTACCGTAGAAATAGTTGGAACCAATCTTGTTTCATTTTCGGAATCCATTCGTGGCTTCCCGTAACTGACCTTAAGTATCAAATGGTTAATGGTTAATGTCATGCGCACTATCGGGTTCTTGGTTGTTACCACTCATCAGTTATACATATAATTACTACTTACGTCAACTTACCTTGCATAGTTGCAATACAGGACCTGGAGGTAGTCTGAATTTTCTGCACAGCCTTACAACAGTATCTTAATATCCGCGTTGACCTACAGACTTTGTCGTGTTCAACGTAAACGACAAGACCAATTCGCAATTAAGGTGTCATCATCTCTTCCATTGGTTTATAATACTATGTCGACTAAAAGTCCGCGCATACGATGATGACCCTTAACAACCACTGGCAACAATATGGAATCTAATTCAATAAACTAAAGAATCAATGCTAAAATGACCAATAAGTATTGTATATTAATCTGTGTATTTTTCTACGAATATCCTGCGTAATTCAAAGTCAAATCTTGGAAGTTAATCAGCCATTTTATTCCTTCCCCAGTTTCTACCGTGATGTGCTATTTGCACGACTCGTAAAAGTGAGATTTTAGGGCCAAATTAATTTCTGATTTGTTGGTGATAGCTTCAGGTGAGGACAACTGAGAGTCTCAAATTTTATGCATAACCTCCGATTATGTACATTTTATAACTAATCCCCTATAAGAAAACAATTTCCTCTAGCGGATAAAATCGGTAACTATTTATCCTTGGTCGGATGTTCACATGCGAAACAATCGATTACACATATAAGCGAATTTGAAACCAGAAATCGTTAGCATATCTGATCTGTCTTGACAAAGATCTTATCGAGAAAATGTACGTTGCTCCGATCGGGCTGTAACTAAGTAGAGTGGAAACTTAGATGTATTTGGTTGACTTTAATTTGCTTTGAGGTTGATAAATTCACAAACAGCCTGATGTTATGCGGTTCGTTGATAGCCTTCCCGTCGCCAATGTCCTTTTTCTCTGGAATGACTGGCTGTTACAACTGATGGCAGTTCACCTTTTTCATCAACTGCTGCTATTCAGAGAAACATGTTCTATCTCCAAGGAACTTATCTTCCATGTAGATACAACTTCATCTGAACATCGTCGCAACAGCCCGTTATATTTTCAACGGTTCGTAACTTGATAGGTAACACCCATCACAGAATGCAAAAACTGGACGCGACAAACTAAAAGAATGTCTCGAACGAGAAAACCCCGGCGCTGACTATCCGAAATTTTGCAGTGTAAAAATACCGTCAATCAGATTGCAACAAGTGCACTATTAGGACGATTGGAGCGATTTGTAATCAAGATATTTTTCTTCACTATTCTGGCGGATATAACTGAAATACTGGGATAACAAACTCTATTCAGAATAAGTGGATTTTAAACTCAGTTGTTCACAGAATTGGCTGAACCGGAATAGCGATAGCAAGTGGACAAAAGCTTATCAGATTGACGCTTTTTAGCAAACACTTCAAACCATGTCAGATGTATAACATTCCATGCTAGTGTTATGCTTTTCGGAATGGACCTAACTCACTGTCTGACTGAACGGCTCTCTTCGAAGAAAATATACTACAGGGGTATTCTGAACGATATGCTGCCTGTTATTTTGATTGACCGCCTAGCAGTTGTCTTTAGTTGTGATTTTAGCGATTTTAACGTTTAGTGACTCGTCATTGGTGACCATCCGATAAGTGAACTATATTTCCGCTGATCCGGTTTGTTCTCTGAAGACGGTGCATGCAACAATATTTATCAGGAAACAGCTTGTCAGCGTTTTCTATCCGACCTATGTGAGATCCTACTAGGTACTTGCTCGCTGGCAAGAAAATCTCAGAACGATTGGTTAATTCCTGTTAATTTTGAATGAAAATACACTGGTAGAGAAAAGTGATCCATTTTTTGTCCGGTAACTTCGGTGGTCATGACCCTGTGATCTGGTCGACACTTGTGGGCACCAATCTCCTGACGCTTACTCACAATTTGTAGATTCGACGTCTAGTTATGTTTAGTGTTAAGACGACTTAACTATGCCACGCCCGCTATCCGTCAATGTACCGGTAACCATTTGAAAATATCTGCTTATGAACAACCACCCGCAATCTTTTCTGGGGTCATCGGGGAAGATTGTTAGATTACAGGTCAACCGTAAATGCCTGACTGACTTCACCTTATAACAGAAGGGAGGTTCAACATCTTTGGAAAGCAGAGGACAACTTATTTGTGAAGACAACACAAACTTGAACCATAGACAGATTCCCACACCTGATCACAAAATGGATTATGTTGCACGAGAAGCAGTAAGTACTGGACAGTGTAAACGGATAAATTTTCATTTCAAGTATGTAAACAAACCAGACAGTTGGATGTTCCGAATATGAAAGATTAGATTTGTCAACAAAACCAGCCATTTTCGCAGAATAGAAAGTTTGGTGACAGTTGATATGCGCTCAGGATTTGGTTGAGTTCATATCATTCACACACACACACAGTTGCAGATTTTGCAGTTGAACAGACGATCTATCAGCCGGAGTCCAAAACCTGTTTGTGACATGGAAGTACGTTGCTGATAAGTCTCAACAGAAGCAAAACTTGGTTTTAATGTTTTAGTTTGAAAGTAGCTGACCGGAATTCTATGTAAATGTGGAAGTTGTGACCAACTATGGATGATATCCATCGTAACTTGCAACTTGCATGTAAACTCACGCAAACAATTACACCCCTACATGCGATTACGTACGGAGAACACGAGAAAAAGGCATTAGTCGAGTGTTATTGATTATTCATTAAAATGCGATCAAAATATTTAAAAATTTTATTGTTCATAATTCTTCCACCATGGGTGGTGTATGGAAACGTACATTCTATTATAATTCTGCCAGTGCTGTCTTAGTAAAAAATAAACCTGTTAATTGATGTCATTGCTTTTATTAGTTATATCGTCAGTTGCCCCTTCTAAGTTAGCTATAAACATTGTCCACTTATGCAGGTATCCATTTCGATATACCAATGACCTTGAAATAAATACTGCCATGAACCATCACACTACTCATAATGCAGGCAATCCATAGAGTTGTTGACATCAGTATAAAAAACACTAAATTATAAAACCTGGTAAAATACTATGTTCCCTGCAATTACTTAAACTGAATGTACGTAAAAAACACCGAAAAAGTCGACAAACCAACGAAAAGTCCAGAAAAGAATACCACATAATTTACGTAATGAACCGACGAACTGAAGCTAGAACAACGGTCTTGAAGCGGTTGATGCATTATGCATGAATATTCGGGGAATCTCAAACAAATGTTTGACAGCGATTGTTTATTGTGATATAAACTACACTAGCATAGAAGACATACGGTCCTAACTGCAAAACGGGAGTGCAGTGCGTTCCGGCCTTCTTTGAGCAAATCATCTAAATATTGTCATTCAAAAAGATCCATATTACTCAAGATTATAACGTAAAACCCGAAAAAATAACAGATGATGTTAAAAAACGATTATTTGTTTCGCAGTGATTTTGAACTGGTTGGAAATGTAGTACAAGCACTGCGCATTTAACTGTTACATTGTAAATGTGGATTGAACATCACCCACAATTGATTGCAGCTGTTGCATTCCCAGAGACTTTCCTGTCTAACAATAATTCATAGTAATTCATAATAATTCTTAAAGTAGTCCGCGTTATCAGAAATACATTCGAATATATCGGTTTAAAAAAGCGTTTCATGCAAAAATCTGCAAGAAATTCATGAAACTAAGTTTAACTTCTATAGGGAGACACCCATGAAAACAGATGGTTTTGAGAAACCTCAGAACAGAATGACTAGGAAACTGTCATTTATTGTGTTGATTTTATGACTGGAAAACACACAAACATGTATTTACGGAGTGTATCTACCGGGATATTTCGTTTGAATTGTCACTTGTGATGAAATGTTGATGGTACCTCAATGCTTACTGTTCTCTCTTTATCAATTAGCTTACCTTTCATTGATAGTGCTCATTCATCCAGTCATCAATTCACCGGACTCAACACGGTTCAATTCAGTTTGGTATAGTGACCCGTAAATGGCAGAAAATTTTGCAACCTATTTCAAAATGTGGAACGGCGGTAAATCACAGTTTGGATAGTGAAACCTTTGGGTGTACTCAGCGTAAGGTCGCAAGATCAGTCACGCTCTGCCTCAGTGTGGCCGGAAAACGTGATTGATTCAGCGGTCTGCATGTAACACGTTTCAATCTTATGGATATTGTTCTGAATCAAGATGATGTATTAGTCTGACACAGTTAATTCACTTTATCGGTTTGCCTTCGGGCCACGTGGGGTGATGTGTACTGATCCATTGAGATAGATGTCTGTAGCCACTGTCAACATACTTGTCGACACAGAACTGGGAATATTCGTATGCACAGAAACAGATTTCGAAAACAAGCACTTTATCTTTGGTCAGCCACCCATTCTTAAGACGGATTAAGAAACACAAATCGTGTTTTGGTTGCTAATTGTCATTGAACTATCTGGCCAAATACATACATCCTTCTTCTTGATATCCTACAGATAAATGGTTTACAAAATTCTAGGGTGAGTGATGTACGCTAGCGTTAAGACATTGTCACAACGAAACAGTCGAATAACAGGCAGACTACTTGTTTAGGAAAAGTGTCCTGGATATTGAAACCAGTGAGTCGCATTCAGTAAACGAAAAGTAGGTTGAAGCCATCAAACTGAAGTCACTGCTTTCAGCATTTATTGCACAGATGCGAAACACCCGGCTGAGCCTCGTCCAACCAGCGTGTTTTCGCTCATCGCTAGTCTGTGAAACCGTCCATGCTGGCTTAAATAAAGGGCAGATACCTAACGGCCAGTATAACTGTTTTCGATTAATTGTCAGTAAGTTCATCAATAATGAAAGGCCCGGGAGTAATTTCTCGTTGTGTTCAATAAATAATCTGCTGCTTACGTATAAGACCAAATGCTCCCGCTGTAAAATACAACCATACGACTAAAAAGTCACTTTTAATGAAACGAGAAAGACTTAAGAAGGTAAACTCCTTTTTGTATAACACAAATTGGCTACAAGTTGATTAGAATCATTCGGCTTTTGTTCTTTTCCGCGAGATCAGGAAGATCAAACATATAGTGACAGTCTAGTCATGATCTTTTGAAGAAGGCTAGCAAGTGAACTGGCAGTCACTTCAACTATTCGAAGTGACTTGAGGCTGAATGACGGTGGTGTGATCAAACAATTTCCTTCATCAACTACATTACTTCTTGTTACCACCCCCCTGATTGAGAAAGACAAGAATAAACGCAAAGACCACGAGCAGTACCTCTATCACGAGGGAACGCAACGATATCGCAAAACTGCACAGAAATCAGAGCGCAATTATCGAACTCCAACTCTCGCAACTTAGAATTCTCCCCCCGATAAGTATTGAAAAAGACGGCCTTCAAACGAGCTTCTTTTGAAGCTCAGCTCGATGGAAAATTAGTGGTTTACAGCAGCCGCATTTATAGGTTTGGGGTGACCTTGAGCAACTCAACGGATCAATCAGAGACGAGCGCAAATTTCCGGATGTTCGAGAATTCTGTCGGGCGTCCAAATTCCCAAAAACGAAAAATCCATTTTTCCCGGTAAGTAAGGCTAATTTTTGGGGAAAAGTGTCTTTTCCCATCAGTTCTGTTAAGTAGTGGGTAGTGAGGTAAATATCGTCATCTTCTATATTGCTATTTGACACTGAGATCATGTGTTTGCTAAGACCTTATTCAACTTCTCCTGGAGTCGTGGTGGATGATTACTCGTTTGCATATCACCATATGAGCAAAGGAAACACTACAACTAAGGAAACTATATTCACAAATTGGACCAAACTCACGTTCGCATGTTTTCTTGAAACCAGGTTTGCTCATTAAAACGGTTGACTAGACTAAACAATCCTACCTCAGTCAAAAATGTGTGCTTGCAGTGTAGGCAAATAATTTTTCATTGCATCTGAACCTCATCATAAACAATTAACGCGCATCCATTTCATACAAATATGTTTTATGTGCCCACATTGGGACGTTAGAAACAGGGGTGGCTGAATATATTAGCTGGAATGTAACAAGTTATTTATTTGGTTGAACAGTAATTTAATAACGAGTGATTTAACACGTATATAACCTAGAAGAGACTCAACTGTAAAAAATCAGGCCTTCTGTTTGACTTTGATCAGCTACAGAAACAGTATGCCTAATAGCGACCAGGGCACGAAGTATAGGACTTTTTAGCCCAGCTTGTAGAGTACACTTTTTTTGAGTATGCTGTTTCTGTCGCTGGTCAGAATCCCGTCGAAACTGTGAATTTTTACAACCAGGTCTGTTTTAAATGTCACTTTAATGATTATTGATAAGTAGCAGGGTTTTCGTGTAGTTTGTGTTCAATTTCGGTTGCATGTCTGTCTCAGCCTAACAAGTTATTGGCAGGCCTGATGATCATTCTGTCCCGCACACGTATGTGCGTGTATCATCGTCTGGCATTCGCGCTGTACGAACCAGGTAGCTATACTACTGTATTCGTGTTACCCAGTTTGGGCTTCTTTTGTGTGAATTCACTAATGTACATATTTCGTGTTGTTATGTTGCGTGTTTTTACTAACACCTAACTGAATTCTGAACTAAAAACTTAACATTCTGACACACTAATTGCAAAGTTGCATAGTGCCGGATGTTCTAAGTGTTCCCACTCAGCTAGGAAATAAACTTTTGCAGACTACGTGATAATCATGTAGGTTTTCTATTCTACATTTCATAAACATAAGCTGAAAGTTATGCAAACCATCTCGACCGGAGAGGAACTAGACATAAATGTGTCTGCGAAGGATGTTTTTTTGATTTCGAATAACTAGTGAGGGATGCAAATTAACATATTTACAGCACGGTCATAATTTGCCCAACTATGACTGGATCTGATGAAACGCCTGACAGTTTTATTTACCGTCTGATTTACACCATGAATCTACGTGATTGCAATTGCCTTTCAGAATTTCAACAACTATCTTTCGAGGTGTTTGATTTGCAAATCACTCATGTTAGACGATTTCAGTGATTTATTCCGAGATTGTACAAGTGATCTTGTTTGAGGAAACATAGACATTCACGAGCAAATTAAGTGGTTTGCTCCCAGTACGTTGAATACGGATAGTGCCCACTAGCCAAGAATAGCCAATAATGGTCAGTTTACATGTTACCACGTGAACAACCAGTTGTAGATGCGCGTTATGTGCGATGACCTCTATGTGAAACGTCATTTAAATCAATTCACGGATCATAGTATGTGTACACTGAGCTCACCACATTATGGGTCCAGTAGGGTACAGCATAACGGAACTATTTTGGTGACCAAGATTATCAGTTATGACAGAAGAGTCCATAGGTAATTGTTTCACATGCTGGAAGGCTGATAAACTTTCTAAACTGGTTGGTGCACCAATACAACTTATCGTCTACTCAGTAGAGCTATGATTCAGGATTTTCATTGACATCATCTAATTTCTCTCGACACTGAAAAACTGCATTTGCCAGATTTATCTGTGGTGAAGTTACTGATTCCTACAGAATAGGAGTATATGGTAATGAATACAGTACTGAACAGGCTACATTCCGTTCGATAAGTCGATTCCCGAGCTGACGTTTGTGAAGGTAGAAAGCCGAATTTGACTCTTGAGCAAGTGATAGAGGTAACTGGTTCTTCCTTTCAGTTCGATGATGTAACACAAATCACTTAAGAACCCTTTAAATCGCAATCTTCTGCTCCAATTACAATATTTTTCGTGAGTCCAAAAAAGTTGGCAGTCATGAAGATCTTGTCAAGATTATTTTCGCAATCTGTGGTCAACATGGTACCGGCAGTTGCAGAAGTATTCACATTTTGTCTAACGCAAACCTCTAAATAATCTTTGCAGTTGATTTTGTGTCAGTAGTTATAAGTTCTCCTGACCCTGCAGAAAATAAATGTAACAATATCATATTCGGCATTCAACAGCAAGTTTGCCATTCACCCGTTTGAACGTAGGCGTAGAAGCGGATACTTTGATCGAGTCCGAAATATGACTGGTTCTGCGTTTACTGTATTTGAATTGACGATCAATTATAAGCGTTTGAAGCTGTCACATTTCCATAAAGAGTTCAGGCGGCTCGTTTTGAAAAGAAGCACTATACTCTAGTTTTGATAGTCATAGAGTGTGTCCGTTTCACGACTAGGATTTGCAAGTCAATTCTTTTTTGATCAGGCAACCGTGCTGAACATTGTGTCGTCAACCTCACTGTAAGCATAGTATATGTGAACGCCCATTCACATGTTCATGTGAGTATTGTTCAGACTGTCTGATTTTCTTGACAGGTTGTCCAGTAACTGGCGTGTTAACTCCAATCCGCAGAATAAGATTTTCCCTTCACATTGCAATCATAGAAATCACAATTGAAATTTCCATAGACGGGTAGGGCGAGAGAGATCAAGCTAACTCGATATGGTAGTAATGTAGCCAAAAGGCGTCCAATAAAGCACAATCTTTATTGTCCAACACGCTAGTTCACATGCTTCGCGCGCGGTCGCGTTTATGAGTTAACATTCCAGTCCACAACACCCCCAGGTTTCCGTTCACGCGCCGTATGCACTTCTGCCCGGTTTAGGTGTGTGATCGGCGCCGTCTATCGGGGGGTTTTCCGCCTACCATTCTTCGTCCGTTGGTCCGATTCCGTTCAGCGATGGCTCGTCCGGTCGCTCGTGTTGCTCTCCATCTATCCACAATAGGCTTTGATCGCATTCCACGGTGGTGTCGAGATACTCTCCCGAGTGTTGGAATAATCGAGCCTCCGATTTCGTCGTCCATCCTATTTTGCCTGCCATGTCTCGCCCGTTGGTCCGATCCGGCCGAGCGATGACTCATCCGACTGCCCCCGTTGTCCACCATCTGATCGTTGAGAGTTTGTGGACATGCCTGCCTTCCGCGTTGAGGTACTCCGCCGAGTGTTTGAATACTCGCACCTCCGGCCTGGCAATCCACCACAGTAATGCTTACTGTTCCAATGAATTCCCGGGAAGTAAGCTGAAAATGTCTGTTTACTCGGATTTCTCAGTCAAAGATTGATGCACGAGGTAACCAGAC
This sequence comes from Paragonimus skrjabini miyazakii, assembly GCA_014338405.1. Lineage (NCBI taxonomy): Eukaryota > Metazoa > Platyhelminthes > Trematoda > Plagiorchiida > Troglotrematidae > Paragonimus > Paragonimus skrjabini miyazakii. The sequence goes on along the minus strand of JTDE01000052.1, from coordinate 152,857 downwards.
ACAAGGATATAATATTGCGGAGTTATCCTCATTTTTATCAACTAACGATGCCTCACGTTTGTACAGCAACGCTTTTGCATCACGTTTTCCCGTTGGTTGGATTGATTAAAGTGACATTTCAATACGGTACAAAGTTTGTACACACCGGTCTGCCCTTCGTTCTGTTGTGCGGTCGCTTGACAATACTACACAAATCTTTCACCCAGTGTTTTAGCTCCTTATGACTACAAACATCGTCGCAGCTCCGATCGCCCTTCAAGAGTCATCCTGAATACCGGTGAATACTTTTTGTGAGTCAGATTTTTAGTTGCCGTAACTTGCTTGAACTCTCAAACTTTTCTGTCGTATTCGTATACTTTGTTGTCACTAATGGTCTGATGAGGTATGTTTGTATTTACTTAGGTCATTCAGTAACTCGTTCTTGACCACTACAATACTGTCTGCTCGAGATCTTCTCACCTAATGGTCAAAATAAATGATCTTTGTTTAACTGATAACCGGTCTATCATTATATAAATCTATCAAAGACAGTTGTAATTGTCGCTCTTTTCGAAGCTGCATAAAAATTGTATCACGTTTATGAATTCAAACTGATATTTTTGTTTGCATGAGTGACTTAATCGCATCAAATCAGCCATTAAGAATGAGTGAAGTCGGTGAACCAAGCATACGAGTAGGAACTTATAAACATAGTACAATTTTTATGCAGTTTTGTAACAAGATCCAGGATCGATCCTTGTGGAACGCAGCTGTTGGCTTGGAATCACTATGGCGGTTGTCTAGTTATCTTGACGTTGAATCGACGTTAAGTGTGATAATCCTTATAAAGCAGTCTGCCAGCCATATTTACAGTCTATGTGTAAAAAAACTTACAAGTTGCATGTGATGTGATTTCCGTGCCTCCTAGAAGCACACTAATCGTTCTACAGAGTCACTTGCGTAGCATCTAATCAGAACATTTAATGAAAACAAACTGTTTTTTTTTGTTTACTTCTGAGGGAACCCAAACCACCTCAATGATCAAAGGTGATTAAGTTTGCATTGCTGAATAGATATAGTTTGTGGTGATTTCCTGTTTTCGTTTTATTGGTTTTGGTAAATTTCTTACCGTTTCAGACTTCAGCATGCATTACTTGTATAGCGGATTGTGTGAATAAGGCGTACCTGACAAATGGCAACAACCACAAAATCAGCAGTGTTATTTTGATGAATTCTGACGAGTGAATACATATTACTTCTGTCAGTTTGTCCTGCAAAACTATAACTTCAAAAGACTCCGAGATAAATCGATTTACTGAACAATTTCTGTAATTACTCTTAACACACACAAACTCCAGTAAGGTTGCGGTAAACGATGCAACTAATTATTAAACTAGGCATTAACTACGAATAGCGGTATGCAATTCAATTAATCCATCATTTAGTTCGAGTCCGGTTATTCGTGTTTTAAACTGACAGTGTCAAAAATGTGCCTATCTTATCAGGCATGGAGAACGATAAGCTAAAGCCTGCACAGTAGTTTGGTAACCTATTCATAAACAATGTTTCCCGGTGACTCGTTAAAAATATTCTCAAGTATTTTCAAACTAAACGCCGGCTGAGAGGATTAGTTTTTCATGATACTTATTTGTGCACTAGATGACTATTCTTTTTCATGACTTTGCGACTGTTTACTACTAAACTAGATGACTGTGGTGTCTAATTTTCTTACTAGCGATATATTTAACTCGGATATATGTATATGCAATATCATTTGTATAGGTATATCTACATTCATACACGTGAGTAAATATTCACGACAGTTTGCACCTACAAATATATCCGAATGTTTGTTTATGTAGAAACGTGTACATAAGAACACATACGTACTTATGCAGACGAGCATAAATATGAATATATATTCATAAATATATCAAATCATGTGCACAGATACATATATATTTATATATACGTTGATGTATTCATCCACGTATACGCGAGTATATACATATATATATATATTGTGATTGTACGTGTATACATATACATACATATAAATTTACGGGTTTACATGTAAATATATGCATGCATATATCGCATTATAGCCACCAAGAGGGAAGACGAGAGTTTAACAGTAGTTGTTTATTCAGAACATGTAACACTTCTACAAGAGTAAGAAAATGCTGGGAAACAATGAGGGTATATTACGTCACAGTTTAGTTAATTAGATCGTCTTCGGTTGGGGCTTCTACTTTGGGGACCGTTGATTTTGCAACGCAGGTGAAAAGACCGTGATTGGCTGCGATTTAAAATAGCTTCGGTTTAATTTTATACCATTCCCTTTTTAATTAAGACGACATCCTTGATAACATACCTTGGCTTCCTCCCTATGAAACCTCAACTTCGGACTCTACACCTGGAACACTGTCTACATCTCTCCTTGCATAGCTGTTTCTGCTACCTACGAACAGCTTTAAGTGATCGTAGGGGGACTAGTTGGCGATTCCGAATTATTTCTCAAACAGATAGAGCCAAACATTATGCTTTTACTGACAAACGGTTCTTGCCATTGTATTCGTAGGTTTGTTAAAACACCCGAAAGCAACTTTTCCCGGTGCAATCACACTTTATCACCAGGTATCAAAGAGGCTGTCAAAATCTTTTTGTCACAACACCACTTCTGATATCAGTGCTCACTCTACAAATGTATTCTCACTATCTGACATGTTAACTAAATGATGTCTACCAATTTGTACGTCCATTCCGATAATGTGAGATGCATTCGACTGATCGAGGACGAATAGATATTGGAATCTGGTGGACATTCTCGACCAGTTAACGAAAAATTGGGCTTCCCTTCAGTAAGCCCATGAATGCGACTGGATTGCCGTGTTCTACCCCAGAAGGTCGTGGTTCAAAAAGGCTTTCCGTAACCGCTGGAGTAAGTGATTAGTCCTCTCAATCTGTCCGCTTGTTGTGTGGATAGTAGACAATTATTGGGGTTCCATCAATGCCCAGGATTTAACAAGTCTGTTGTAGCAGCTTAGTTAAGAGTTATACCACCGATCACAATGCAACTGCCTTGGTGCTCCCGAATTGCAGATCCAGTGTTTGACAGTGTTATCGGTAACAGATTTTGCTACGGTGTGAGACCAGGGTATTTTGAGAAATAATCGACCAACGCAAGCAAGTACCGTCAGATTGTTTACCTTTCCGTTGAGAAGCTTATGGTATCCAGACAAACTAGTTCATTTGAATAGACAGCACTCACTGTTTGTAATGGAGCCCCCGGATTGATATTGCATCCCTTGAATTTGCCGTACTGCTCACACAGACGACAGAAGATTACTATGTCATGTGGTAAGTGTGATATCCAGAACGATTGTCTAGCTGTAACGTCGAGTTCATTAATTTCAGCGCAACCTAACTCTCAGGGGAAGATTTTCAGAGCCCCCTTAACCACTGGTCACCAGATGACGTTGCTTCTGTAACAGTTTGCTCGGTGATCAAAGTACAAAACATCCTTGTTGATCAACAAATGGTCTTATATTGCCGATAGACAACGGCTCTTGTAGTTCTTCCCCATCTTTTTTTATTGTGGACCTACTAACACCGTCACACCGTCTCTCGCAGGTGAAAGACCTCCCGATCAAATGCCAGGGTCGTTTGCCACCGTCTGCAATCCGCACCTTTTACAGTGGCTAGTCCTAAGTGTTGTGCACTGCAAGACTGGCAATTTCTGTGAACACGCCCGGACTTCATGGATAGCACATCAACATTGTCATGACTGTTCCCAGGCCGATGTTTGCACTGGAAGTCATTTTCTTCAAGAATCTCTCGTCGGTGCGCAATTTCGCCCTCCGAGTCCCTAAATGTTTTGGGGCCGAGGGTAAGAGTGATGATCGGTATGAGCAATAAACTGCCTGAAGAAAACCGGAGCCACAATTCCCTTCGTGATTTTATAGCAATTTTGTTCATTTTTCTAAGACTCCCGCTCACATAAGCATTCACTCGCGTCAGTATGAAGAATGTACTCACTACCTGAGGGTAATGAGTCCAACGATATCAAGATGGGCGAGGAACACAAAGAGCGTCATAGGGTCATAAATGTTAGTTCACATCCACTGGGCCATTTCAAATGTTCGAGTTTTGCCAACAGGGTATGCCATGGATTGGCGGTAGTTGCAGAATATATCTCCCGTATTATGAGGCGAGACACAAAAACACGTGTTTTATTAGGTGGGCCAGGACACCTGTTCACTCAGCTTTCTTTGGATCGGTTCGAATGGCGCCTCTGGGAATTAAAAATCCTAGATATGTTACTTCTTTCTGCACTAGGTGACAATTAACAGGGTTGAGCATCAGATCTACTTGCGATAACTTCTCGAAGACGATGGACAGGTTTCTCATATTCTCTTCGTTCGTTTTTGTCCATAGAAACGTTATCCAAATATACGGGGCACCGATGTGGAATGAGATCACTCACCACCGGTTGAATCAAACGCTGAAGCGTGGCAGATGCATTTGATAACTCAAAAAACATTGCCTGACACTCATATAACCCAGCAGATATCACAAAGTAAAAGCCCGAACGTTGAAATTTCCATTCCAGATTATTTGAGACCTTGAAGTGGGATTTCTTTATGAACACCCTCCGATGCATAGCTGTGGTCTAAGAAGCGTATTTGAGCAGTTGTCGATTTTCCATCAGGGAATGACAAAATGAAATGAACTAGAAAAGTCAGAGCACTCAAGGTTAAGCATGAGCGACGATAGGCAAACTATCTATAATATGTTATATTCATCTGAACTTTTATTTGAGCAGGAAGGAGTATTTCAAGAAGTTCAGTGCTGCAGATGTATACGAGAAGGAAATAACTTTAGTCGTTGCAGTATAACAACTGGTGTCACGCATGCTGTCCTCCGACAGTCAACAATTTTGCATTGTCTGAAATATTTAGTGGGGTTGGTATTAAAAGTCCATAGTTCTTAAGAACAATCGGTGATAGGTAACCAAGTCCAGTTGATTGAGGGAACGTTCTTTGAAGACATTTGAATCCTCAAATGAAGTAGAAGACTCAATGGAAAGCAGAAACTCTATGACAGCCGAGAAGTTACTCGTTATCCTGTCAAACTTACGGTTGTGCATTTCGACGTCAACAACCAATAGTTTGTCAAATGTTCATTCCATTCAGTCCTTTCCATGATTTCCCAGATCACTCAGCAGCTTTTGTGACTCAGTATTGTGTTGATGTATATCCAAATCAGATATTTTAGCTCATCTCTGATTAACCGAAATGCATTTGACAGATGACTGGTCTTTCAATTTAAAAGTCTGTTCTGGATCTATTGAAGTTTGGCACGTTTGTCGTCTTTTGTTTTGTACAATGTGTAGCGATGAATCCGTTGAAGCATGTTTGGTTTGTTTCTATGGAGCCGATCGTTAATTTGTCTTCATTTGTCTTTTTGTGTGCCGCAAACGATCATGATAAATTTTGTATCATAACTGCACATAAAATGTTTGCTTTCTTCTGTCTTATAACTATCATTGTTTATCTGCTAAAACTTCCTTGCTTGTAAATGTATGACACGTTCTCACCTTCATCCGTACCCGATTGTTTTAATGAGCTCATTTCCCGTTGACTATTGACTGTTTGTAGACTAGTGTTGGGTTACTCCATTTTGAACAACTTCTCCTGTTGGATAATTTATCTATCCGATTAGTTCACTTTCAAGATGAGATAGCAGTTTTATTGTAATTTTGTCGAACAGTACCGTATAAATTCCAATTCTTTCGAACGACTTTTTTGACGTTTTTTTGGAAATGGAAGATAGTCCAGTTAACCCGACCGTCAAAATAAGCATTATTAGTATCGTCGAATACGTGTTACTAGGTGAATTACTCTAAGTCGCCAGAATCGATTTATCAGCGTCTTCCTTCTTCCACCGGGATCTATGGAGACAGGGGGAGGAAAATCGATTTACATGAATAGGAATTGTTTCCCAAGAACAGTCAATACTGAAGCAGACATTTAGGTGGCTTGTCAACGGATCACAGTAGATAGATCAGTGACCATGAACAAAAAGCTCGTCTGATAGAAATATAATATTTCTAAGCTTGTTGGGAAGAGGTTGCCGACACCTGATTCTGTGGTCCTAGTAACGATCGACAAGCTTGTGGCGTGTCTTACTGCAATCCATGGGAGAAACCTTCGTGATAGGATGGTCAAATGTACCAAGTGTGACATGCTTGTGGATTTAGAACAATAACGTTTTATCAAGGAAGGTACAATCAAATCGGTTGAGATCAGCGCAGGCAGTGTAGAACGAAATGTGGCGAACACCCAAGAGGACTTTCGAAAAGCCATCAACAAACGTGTCAATCTCCATCACAACACAGCTAGGAGGTAATGAGAGCAAACGAAAACGAATTAAGAATCTGGGTTTTGCACTCAACAATCAGGCAGCTCGTGTAAATACTTGGATAAGTAAACCAAATGCGCACGGATAAGCACCGTCAGTCATTGGTGTAAGTAATAACGCTTCCACCAGGTCTCCCGTAACACAGAAAGTGATTCACAAGACAACAAGCAAAACGTTTACTTTGGAAGGTTCCGTCTTTCTATTTTTTAACGTAACCAAGTTTCCTGTAACATCATCATACCCGCGTTAGTTTCCTTCGACTTACTAGACAAAACATTGGGGACTTCTTTGAAAACTACAAGCATACGGTCCAATTCCCCAGACACGTATGTTATCTTGTTAGTTTATGGCATTCACGAAGAAGCGTTAGGCTCACATACAGTAGGGAAAATTGTGCAGTTTTGAACATAAAAGTTTCCTGTTGGACCTTTTGTGACAAGTAGCACCTAAGTCCAAATAGATTCTTCTGGGTTACAACAGGATCGACTTTTATCTTTTTCACAAATAATCGTGATCTGTACGTTGCTTAGCTGCACAATACTTTTACGCTCGGATTAAAAAGTGCAACATATAGTCTTGAGAGTTACACATTTATTACGCACAAATCAAGAATATGTCTGCAATGATTATTTTCACCCATACAGCAACAAACACAAGTTGAATAGCAATAACCCAGTTAAACGGAACATGTCAAAAGGGCATCATCTACTGGGATGCAAAACAACCGCACTTATGACAATGTTCAATAACAATATGGTATACACGCTCCTCACTACAATGAATTTCCTGCGTCAATTTAACGTAAACCGCACATACAAACCTTGTGTCTCTGTGACTTTTATGGGAACATTTCTATCATATTGTGGGGATGATTTCAGAACCGTTGTAAGATATTCCAGACGTACGAGAGGTTCGACCAGTCACATGCGCCTAATGATAACTCTGCACCAACGTTCAGAAAACTGTTTAATCATTCGATATCGTACTGGAAATGAGCACTTACAGTCGACCTTTCCGATACAAAACTTTTAGTATGCTTTTTCGTATTTTCTACACAACTGTTGACCTGGTTACCATACAGTACAGTTGCATAGAACAAACGCTGTGCCCAACAAGTCTTACATACCAACCAGGTTTTGGTCAGATACTGACATGCTTTGATACTGGCGGACATAAAACCATACGGTAAGCTACTAAACTGTATAATGTTCCCACTGTAAGCCATATTACGGGTTCATCAGTAAACATGTTTTTCTGAATGTCATCTGAACCACTAAGTTGATGGTAATGGTAAAATACAGCATTCGTTAAACTGAACTGAGAAGCATGATGTCAAGTCCTGAATAAATAACACGGATTGCGCGTCAATTTGTTGCCAGCAGATCAACAGAAAATGCGCGTAAAAAAGAAGATGTATCAAATGATATGTCTATCTGCAAAGACTATCCTGTAGTCGGTTGTTGTTCCGCCAGACATGAGTGCACAATCAGATGTCACAAATAAGCCGGTTAGAATTATCAATATGGCATATCACAGTAAAAAGTCACTATAATTCAACTGCTGAGTTGTGTCACGTAGAATAATTTCTCTACATTTAGGGCCAAGTTGGAACATACTTTTTTGAAAAAAAAATGTCAAGAACCCTAGCACTTCTTATAGCCATAGATTTTTCTGCTCACTTACTTCGTTGTGATGATCTACTATACTGTATCTAGCACATAAAATGCCTCTAGTCTTGCAGCACATTCCAGTCTCAACGTCCATGTCTACATCCAATCTTATTTCACGAGCATGCTGAAGAATATTCATTATTTCGTAGAAATGTGATTCATAACAAACAGCCAAACTTCTACTTCTGGGACAACTACAAGGCTGATCAACTGAGATGTCGTGTGAATGCTCTGAGTTCCCACTTTCGAGTTGACAGCACTCAGTACAGTGACAAACAACCGTAGTCTACAAAACTGGGCCGTATCATCGTACAAATTTACGAAAATATTATATCTATCTATTATCGTTCAGTGTGTCCGGTGTATACATTTTTACACAATACTTTTGTACGGGTAGTTTAACATAGGTTCTATTCCTCTCTGTTTTTAACACTTGTAGTTGTCTGAAAGGCGTTAAGAAAGAAGCTTCTACAAACTTCTTGTTGAAAATTAAGCAAATCCTTCAAATACTCATCACGTTTTGCGTACATTTTCCTTCAAAATGTGCTCTCATTGTTTACCGCCATGCTGATTCAACGTAGGGATTTGGGTTACTTGTACTGGACCATTTAAACTATGTATGGTGTAAAATGATACGATAGTAAATAAAGTATACGTTTTTCATATATTGATTCGGAATAAAACATTCGGTTCATTGTAGTGTCTGCAGTCACACAAAGATACAACGGAGGGGCAGATTAACTTATACAAAAACATTATTGGGTCAATTAAAGACACACAGGGGAAGCTAATGGCACATTACTGGTGCCCAACCAGGTATGGAAAACGAACAGGATCAGGAATAATTGGAACAATGACGACTGATCGATCATTGTAAACACTAGCACATTTTCACCCCACAGGCACATGGGTCGGAGTTCAACCCCTTGTGACAGATAACCGCTGAATGAAACCCAAGTCCACTGTTCTCATTCAAAACGACTGGACAGTGAAATATGTCTCAATAGTCAAACTCCGATGAGCTGTGAATTGCACATGATTCGCAAGATATTTCTTAGTTCAGACATTGGAACTTCATTTGCAAGACAATTACAACTTTCGCTCAGTTAGTGTGAAGTAGAGACAATACGTCTAACACAAAAATTACAAAACATCAATCGGTTAATATTCCCATAAGCCTAAATGCGATTAGTTAGAACAAAACGTTTTAAAACGGAAAAATTTAACCTGACTGTTTTCAGTCTAAGTTCCATGTAGTGAAAGTTTCACTGATTTCCTATAGTTGTCGTCAGAAAATTTTCCACAGGTTCACGATTTTGGAAAAGGACCACATAAATTTCTGTGGTTACCGTCCGGTGTCAGTAAGGAGTGGTAGGGCATTTGGGTTTATGTATCATGAACACCACTTAAAATAAATTACAGCTCTCGCATTTTAATGGTCTTTTCACCCATCAAGCTCCCTTCGAATGTAAATACTACATTAGAATTTTGCTGTAATCTGAGTTCGTCAACACTACATATCTCTCTCCTGCGAGGATTTGAACGTCCATTAAGGATTTCTGGGGAAACTTTGTTGATTCCTGCGATACTGACCTCAATCTAGACACAACCAAATTATCATGTGCAAACATTAAGTCATACTTGCTTGTGAGCAGTGTTCATATTGCCAAATCTCAACATGCATCCACAGTATCTTTTGGACTGTTTTCCTCGTAAAGTAAGCGATGACTATGGTGGCTTTTTTCCCGTCCCACTGCGCTGAAAACTGCTCACGTTTTAATGGACATGTTGAACTTGAGAGAAATCAAATTTTCACACCTACCTCGTTGTCTAGAATAGTCGGCCAATGTCCCGCTGTTCATGATAACAAACACTTTCTCTTCCTTCAAAATTGAACACCACCCACACTTGATCGCAGCCTTCGCATTCAGATAAGCTTTTCGGCTAGCTCACTTCGAAAAAAAGCACTAGACTAGAGTTTCCCTTGTATTAGAGCTCATCAGTATCCGGATCAGAGTATGCACTCTGACCCTCGTGCTTACGAGACTGTGGAGTTAACCACAACGCTAACAACCTCACAATAGGAATGACCAAATAATCAAATCCAAACGCACAACCACAACCTTGTATGAATAGTGTTCAGCTTGCTCGATAATTTCGAAAGGAGAATGAACAAAATCACTCTGTTCTATCCTATCGATAACCATGTGATCAGGACTTCTCAGTTAGGTTGAAGTTACTGTCTTCTCTGAACCAACTGAACATGGTTTGGTTTCTCTTCTGACTACAAGTTTCAAAAGACCCATGGTGTAATATCAAACCATTTTATTTGCGTGGATCGGTAAATATATTCTTGGTTGTCAGCCTTTATGCTCTGTCAACTGAAAATCAAACATAGCCAAACCGAATGAGTTTTGACACGCTATGGAAGTATGTTCCAATGTTAGCCATTTGCGGAATGCCTTGTGGCATCGTCAGGAAAGCTTGGAGTCTGGCGATTAAAAAATTAACCATTCCATAATGACCTTATGCATCCTGTTTTCAGAACAACGTAGTTTCCATAAAACCAGGAACAGCATACTCAGACGTGAACCGCCAATAGTGAGTAGAATTTTCACCAAAATTAAAGTACTGTACAGCCAGAGAAGCCTACTTACTGTTGTACATACTCGGGTGAGTCAATGGCTACCTTTTTATGGGAAAGTAATTCCAGGTCACGTCGTTTGATAGAAACACGGAATTAGCTCTCCTTGACGTTCGGTGCTTTTGCTATGTTAGAATTAATTAGCTGACCATTATTTCAACAGATTGGTTGGTATGGACATGTTCGTGTAAACACTGAACATTCTACTACTGAGATATATAAAACATGATCTTGTTTTGACTGCATCTGTCTAATTTGTGAGTGGCAACAATCATGAAGCTGGTCGTGCACTTCTGACAACACTTGTCCAATCAGCGTCTGTCGGTTGTGCAGTCACACTGTAAAAAATAATGCATCATATAAAATACTAAGGTAAAGTTATTTTTAACACAACCACCACGACTGTTCTCAGAACTCGTATCGATCCACAGAATTCACTGGGCCAGATATATGCAGTAAAGTAACTTACAGATAAGCTGTTGTCATTCAGCTTCCACATTGGCCCTTCACCTACTGGGAAGTATAGTGTGTAAGCTCGATGAGTGGACAAAACCACGAAAATGGTCAGTGTGCTTCAAATCAATTTGAATCAGTGGACACTTACAGTTTACAGCAACTCATTTTGAAAACTTATAATACCACCTAGATGTCCAAGGCAAATTTCATTACCTAACGCTTTCTAAAAATACCCTTAACACTCTACAGTGACTTACGAAATACACTAAGGCTGTGTTAAACGGAAAACGTAACTCGAAAGTGAGTTATTAGATGTAAATAGCGATACCAAAATTATTTTCTCCATCGAACAGTTCTAATCATTTGTATTTCAACTGAAAACATTGAGAACATGCTTGTGTTATCAAACAGATAGCGATCATCTGAAGCTAAACAACCGTTTGATAAACCGATCAGGAAATGATGACCCTAACTGACTCGTTTTTGAGCGTGTGATATGAAACTACATTAGATTGTTGGGTGGAACGTGTATTCCATTAAGGTTTACATTCCCTTCAGCTGAGTATTCAAAGATGGCATCATAATTGCATGTGGACATTCAATATGGGCTTAAATCGACTAACCGCTGACTCCGAAACATTCTAGGAGCCAGTTTGTGAATAATTATAGTGTGAGCAAGTTTTGTCAACCACTCGAAGTAGAGGTAACCTCTGCGTGAGATTTTGTGGTTCGTTTCGTTGAACTCACCGGTCCTCTAATACACTTGTCTTGATTATACCAGTTTCTTTGAAATTGCATGGCAATAAACACATTGATTACCAAGAGGCAATATGAAATGTTGACAACCACTAATATCTGTCTCAAAATTTCTGTGTTCAAATTTACGAAATCAATCAACTATTAAATTTTCGATCCGATGTATTGATCGATACTGCTTTAGCATGCTGGTCACGTCGTTCCGTAGGATGAATATTTAATTAAAGCCGACAATAGGATGAAAAATTCAGTATATAAGAAATCGGGTAGTCTTTCTCTAAAATCGAAAAAGAGTACGTTTTAAAGTATACTTTCAGCAATCAAAATTGTCTCCATAGAATCTCATTTTATATTGATACAGTTATGTAAAAAATAATTAAAGACTAGGATATTATAATTTCAAAGTTGAAACGACAAACAAGGCGATCGGATAAACAAGAAACACGATATCGTTATGTATATGAACGCAGACGAGATTGCTTCCAAACAATCACTGCTGATTAAACTGCGACAGCTGCGATCAATTGTGGGTGATGTTCAATCTATATAAACTGTGTAAGGGGAAGAAATCAGCTTGTAGTGTGGGTGTACCTGTGCAAACATATTAATTCAAAGATGTGAACAAAATGGTTTTAAACACAAAAATCCGGCCGATGTGATTGCATTGCGACCGCCAAGAGTATAGACAGGATGCACTATTACGGTTTCACGACGCGATGGTCGAGACAGTATAATTGCTGTGAAATGTCCCCTCCGTGTTCCCGTATCAATCGAAATTCACTCAATGGGCCGTGGAGGATGAAGTCAAGTACAACAGTGTTTTCGAATTCCGTCTGATAAGTGTCTAGCAATGCAATCACCATGACTCAAACAGTCAGCTAAACAGACCAAGAAAATAGCAGCATTATAGGCATATTGTCTTCTAGATTGAGGAACATCGTCCGTTTAAAGTGAAGTGCTACAACGGAACTAGTGGTACGGCTGATCGGATTGGCCAGTTGACGTGTTTTCAGTTCGGCTTCTACATCCGTTCTCAACGTCAAGCCTTTCCTGTTAGGGTTCGTATATATTTTTATGTTTACGACAATTAATGTTTCAGAATAGGCATTATTAATACGAATGTCCTTCAGTATGCTTAGCTCTACTTTCATGCCAGGCATAGTACAAGGCCAAGCTCTAGACTAGATGGCACATAATTTTGAAGGAGCAGGTGTCGACCACCACAGGTCTCCACCTTTTATAAAGATTGCTGTGGCGACCCATCTAATCAACGCGTTATGGTTAGATCAGAAAATTGCACCTGATCAATGCATTTTTGTTCCGTGGTAAATATGTGACTGAAATGTGTGGTGCCGGAAACTGATAGAAAAAATTATCCACAATATTATTCAATATGCAGAAAGTATCATCCACAAATCACCCATTACCAAGAGTTTCGACGCAGTTTTTATCCAAATCATTATTTTCCGTAGTCATAAAAGTAGACAGGTCTTAAATACCGTGAACCAGTCCTTTCTGTGCTCAGAAACCAGTGCGCAAATAATGTACTTCAGATTAAATCCAACCAAGTTAAGTGGTTTTTCATTCAACATATTTAGTCCCATAATGTGGATGACTTAAATGAACTTAGCAACTCGTTTACCAGAACAAAGATCAACGCTGCACGAAGCTTGATTCTGTTGTCTTGGAGGGTCGTTCACGAAAGTAAAACCTGTATTGTGCAATACGCACGTTCCCACACCGCTCGTGTGCTCGCGTCTATGAGCCGGAATTCTAGTCCACAATACAGAGAGGTTTGTGTTTAAACGTCCTGTTCATTTTCGTCTGGTTGTGTTTTCGGCTGAAGTTATATATCATGGGTTTTCATGTGTTAATTGTCGTCCTCTGACCCGAATTCATCAAGCGACTATTCACCGTCCGTGTTTCGTTCGCCAAAAGCATTGGCCGTATTCTACTGCCGCGTTGAGATATCCAACTGACTGTTGGAATAATCGCGTCTCTAAGCTGATCACTCATCCTATTGTGGAATACTCACAACAGAACCAATGTGGTTCATATTTGTTAAGCCTTAATGCGAACCACTACGCTCGTCATCACTGTAACTCACTTCTGGTTTGCCGTGGATGATTATGCAGGAGGTTATAGGGCAAATGAAGAATACTCCTTTTGCTCGAAATTCAGTCAGCAGAATCCCACACACAGTATGAGCGCCAAATTCCCTTTGTGTAGAAGACAAATATCAGAGACGAGAGATATGTAGAACACAATTAGCATGTCTTTTGAAACTCGCCTCGACTTGTTCGTATCTCTTGCTGTTTAAATTTTGTGTGTTCACAACAATTTCGCAAACAAAATGTATAAGCTTAATTCACTACAAACGGTTGGAGCACGGTTTGAGAAAAATCCATGAAGCTGCCCAAATGGAAGCACTTCTCCGGAAGCCGCTGCAAGTTCTATAAACTTTACTCAGTTGACTGCCAATAAACTCGCTAGTTCCTCCGAATCGGTCACGATGTTGAAAATGGATAACTGATTGATGTAGGTTAGAGTATTAGTACAGCTTCACCGATTAGTGGCATCAACAAAAGGGCACTTTGGAGGCACTGATGTTATCGAGTCTAACCCTGTTGCTCAACGTATGTGCTGTTACTCGTGTACATGCAGACAACGTGCGCCTCTCTGTGAAGTGGACCGGTGTGTGCGATTCACCGTTCATGTCATCGCAGTGTTCCCCCAACCTTGAGCTTGTATGATTGGACTCGTTATGTGACCATCCTAATTGAACATGTGGACATTAACCTGCCTACGCTTGTGTGCTGATATCGTACACTTTACGGTCTCGCTTTCACGTCGTGTTCGCTTACTGTTACCTACGTTTTCTACTGTACATTTGTCCTTTATGCTGCAATACAATACTACTGTTTAATTTTGCCTGTCTTCCACATTTACGATACAATTGTATAGTCTACTTGTCGGGATATGTCAGCTTCAGTAACAAATGCATTCTGAATTTACTTGGAGAAAACTCCGAAGTAAATATGACATGATCATTTGAAAATGTCTTCCATGATCTCAAGGGCTCAATGATTGGAACATACTGGCGAGAGTACGATATGCTCCTCAGTTTATATTATCGCTTAGTCCATATAGTCCCTATAGTTGGTACTGCATAAATTGACCGTCGTCTACTACTCTGCATTAGATACAACACTCACACCCTTTGTATGAGCTCATGGGAAGTAGATAGAATGATATGCACAATTGCTAACTGCCTATATCCAGTGCATTAATGTCGGAAGGATAATATGCCTAGTATAGCTATTTACTACTGAATGTTATATAGTCGTGATAAGAAATAGTCTGACAGTGGAAGATGGACAGTTGCTTCAGACGATAATTGGATGAGTATTGGTGATTACCTTTGCATTGACTCGGTGAACAGTGTTAAATCCAGACAGTGTAAGAAAGAGCAGAGTAGGGATTAGTTCACAGACAAAACCTACTGAGCTGTATCTGACGTTAGTGTGTTGTTCACCGTACGGCACAGCATTGAAAAACCCTTAAAATTCAGAACAAAAAGTTATCAGCGGTTGAACACATTGAAGTATGTAATACGACATTAACGAAGTAATTTGCCTGATTGCGCACTTGACAAGTTCAATAGGTTTGTGCGAATACGGACAAGTACGGACAAATGGTGTGGTGATGTGTTTAACGTGCTAATTCGGGTGACTGAGCGGCAATCTTTCGGCTTCAGACAAAATGATCATTACTCACAAGCGAAAGTTGTTGAGTGTTCACATATGATAATTTGGTCGTGCCTGTAGTGAGGTCAATGGCGCAGTGGTAAACACGGTTGCCTCATGAACAGCCTGTCCGTGGTTCAAGTCTCGGCTGCAGTGGCGATGAAATGCACTATTGACGAGCTCTAATGAGAGCAAACCTCGAGTCTAGAGCTTCTGCTGTTCGAAAGGGGTCGACTGGAAGTTTTATGGGAATGTGACAGCTGCGATCAATTGTGGATGATGTTCAATGTATATGAAAATCAAAATCCCCCACTACTCATCTATAATCAAATACCGCCCAACAAGTCAATTATTTCTGTGACTTCAACTTGGAGAGAAGTCCTAGTCGAGGGGTCATCGATTGGAGTTGACAGACAGTAACTGTGTCTCTTCACGAGGCGATCGGGCAACCTGATCATTACTCACAAGCGAAAGTGGATGAGTGTTCACATATGATAATTCGGTCGTGCCTGACGTGAGGTCAATGGTGCAGTGGTAAACCCGGTTGCCTCATGATAAACGTGGTCGGCGTTGTTGTCCCAGCAGTGTCAAGGATATGCAATGTTGACGAGCTCTAATGAGAGCAAAACTCGAGTCCGGTGCTTCTGCTGTTCGAAAGAGGTCGACTGGAAAGTCTATTGGAATGCATCAGCTGCGATCAATTGAGTGATGTTCAACTTGAAATTAGAACAGTCATTAGAATCGCTACAAACTAGCACTATTTCACAGTAACTCCAGGAAAGAAGTTCACGTCTACTGCTAACAGAAAATCATTGAGCCTATTGGCAAAAAATAGATAAAGTACTATCAAGGATATTGTAGCGAAAAGGCGTTCAATAAAGCACATTCTTTATTGCCCAACTAGCTAGTTACTACGCCACACGCGCGCTCGCGATTTTTGAATCACAATTCCAGTCCACAACACCCCCTGGTTTCCGCTCGCACGTCGTGTGCACTTCTACCCGGTTTAGGCGTGTGATTGACGCCTTCTATCCGGAGTTTTTCCGCCTGCTATTCCTCGTCCGTTGATCCGATTTCGTTGAACGATAGCTTGTCCGATCGCTCGTGCTGCCCTCCGTCTATCTATTGTAGGCTTTGAGCGTACTCTTCAGCCGTGTTGAGATATTCCTGAGAGTGTTGGAATAATCACGCCTTCAATTTGGTCATCCATCCTATTTCGGCTGCCACGTCTCGCCCGTTGGTCCGATCCGGTCGAGCGATGACTCATCCGGTCGCCCACGCCGTTCTCCATCCGCTCACCGTGGGTTTTTGAACGCACCTTCCCCCTGTGTTGGGGTATTCCGCTGAGAGCTGAAATGCTCGCACTGCCTGTCTTACAGTCCATTACAATATGAAACTCGTTAGTCTGCACAGGTCTAAGCTCCGAGTGTATACTTACCTTTCAGTCCTGCAAACACGGTTTCATTCTCGTCTGTCGAGTTAGCTTATTTGTTTGCTAAAACTGCATGCGCACTACAGTTAATTGTCTTTAGCCAAACCTGATATCAGTCCAGCTCATTCGATTTCTACTCTAACTCATGTCTCCTTGCACTCAAGTACGTTTTTTGCCATCAACTTCCCCTTCCTAAACTAAGTTGACAGCAAAATATAGTCAGCTAGCAAACACATTCGGTTAATTACGGATTTTTCGTCAACGACTGGGCTATCCACACAAAAGCGGACAAGTTCATCATTTCGCAGATATTTCTTCATTTTCATGGATTTGGATTAAATTAACATTAACCACAAATTTCAAAATTTCAGCTACCGTCGGATTGAGTACCACCACGATCCATATTCAGTCACTGAGTTGGGCAAAGCTCAAAATCCGGACTCTTAAATTTTGAGTAAGTAGTCAAGTATGTAATTCCGCAGTAGTAATGAATCAGTGCATGACTAGTTACAATCGTTTTTGAAATTAACCGCTCCCACTGATAGTTTCTTTTAAACGAAAACCTAGGGTTGCGATTGGTCACGTGATAACGTTGACCTGTAACGCCACCTAAACAACAGTCGATCAATGACAAACCAATTTAATGAAATAAAATGCAGTTTGATTAGTCATAATGACAGAAACTTGAGCTGTCATGTTATCACAGGAGTTATGAAAAGAGGAATTGATTTCCCAAGTTCTGTTCCCAGTATTGTAACATTACCTCTTTGTCCTAGGCACGTTGTGCTTATTCGAATCGTCTATCCCTACCATAATGCTAACATCTAAATAAGTTACCTCGTCGCTAACCTCTGACTGTTCGTCGGGTAACGGTAGTCATTCTAAAACTTTGCCTAGTTTGGTTTTTGAAAGGACTTATGTTACCTGTGGTGAAGTTGTTGAATGACTGCTTCCTGACTCTACCCATTCCCCTTCCATATGGCACACCACAAGTCGTTTGTGTCCTTCACTCGCAAAAGCATTGATTGAAATGTACATGCGCGATGTCATGGAACAATTTATTCTTATGAACTGTGACAAACTTTTATTTGAATTTCTTTGGAATCACTCTATCGTTGAATTATCATGTTTTTGAACTGAACAATTCGTTCTCAGTGATTGAATAACCACACTTCCGGTGCACGAAATCTTACTGGACCTGATACTTGACTAATTCTTTGTGGAAATTTTCAGGTAATCGTTCACAGAGTGTATTGCTGCTTGGTATAGTGTAGATGATAACATGCCGGAATAAAACTCCGAGAATATCGGTCATCATATTGTTGCATAGATACACCGTACACATCTATATTTAATGACAAGTGAGCCAAATTTGGTGTTCTTTAACACAGTCGGTTGTTACCGCATCATCTACTGGCGAGGTGTAGCAAGAGCGGAACTGGATTCTAAAGTTTCTGTTTCAAATGGTCAACCTGAAAAGGTTATGGAAACAGAAAAGCTGTTATTATCTGTGATGACTATCCAAGTTATTTCAGATTTGATCAAGACTACAATTTCAGCGTGTTTTCCATAAAATAGTGAGTTGGGGTGTGCAAAGGTGGCTTACTGAATGAGTGACACAAATTTATAAAACATCCTACATATTAAATTGCACTAGGTATAAAATAAGTCACGAATGAACTGCGTATAAATCCCACATCATGATTGAGGCCTATGGAAATGGAAGCCCGGCGGATAACTGCTTCGGGTCGTGACGCGAGGAGCTACCTGTGCAATCTCCCATTCAGACTATCTCTACCCAATGATTTCAAATATAGATGACACTAGGTGTGGAGTGTCAGTTTGTGGGTGAGAATCATTATACCTAACACTATACACATGCTGTATAAAAGGCACTTTCGTTGTGAGTGGTATACTACTCACAAGTAACGTTCAGGGACAAAAGAACATGACACCCAACGCCAAGAAAACGCCGGACCAAAAGAGAATATCTGAATAAATAGTGCATACGCGCTATGGGAGAAGTGCTACCAGGGTGGCCAAGTGTCTTTTGCGGTCACAACGACTGGTGATGAACGCGAGGATGAAGTTACCCTGGCCGCAGCCGTTTGAAGATGGACGTTCCTGGAGGAATTCGAGGACGTGGCCGAAGTGGTCGGAGACAAGACCGACCGTGATGAGCTGGCTGCCCTGCGGACGCTAGTGAATGGCAAGGCGAAGGCGATGCTGGACGCAGCGTGAAGAGTCTCTGCGAAGATGGAGTGGGCCGCTGCGAAGGAGGAGCTGGTGGCTACGTTCGACAGCCCAGCCGACCGTCAGGAAGCCATGCAGCGGTTCAAGGCGGCCAGGCTTGGACAAGGAGCGGATCCATCAGTGTTTACCGCCACTCGGCAAGGTTTGCTGGAAAGGGTTCTGCCAAGATTAGATCAAGAACCAAGACGGCAGTTGTTAACGGAGCGGTTTATTGAAGGTCACCCGATGGCTCTTCGTGACCAATTCCGTATTGCCCATGTCGCCCGGCCGATGGATCTTGATGAGCTTGCAAAGGCGACGCGGGAGCTGGCAGTAATGTCCGTGGCCTCAGTGGATGCGAACGGCAATACGGACAAGAAGACACTGGAATAAATACAGAAGACAGTGGAGCAACTCGCAGTGGATTTAGCTGCCTTGAGAACAGCATCACGAAAGAACGATCGACTAGGAGGCTGCTTCATCTGTGGGAAGAAAAGACATTGGAAGAAGGATTGCCCAATCCGGCGGTTTAAGAAATCTAAAAATAAAGCGTTTCATGATTGTTCTTTTTATTGAGCGGGTCAACTAGTAATGGGAGAGATGGAGAAGAGGCCGTACATACAAGGGTTGAAGTTGACGGAGAGATAGAACAGTGCTTGGTCGATACAGGGGCGGTTATCTCGTTGATTGTTCGTTCAAGAAAACAAAACGTAGAACCGAAATCCATGATGATCAGGACAGTTGGAGGTTAAAGTTTACTGGTTGACGGTCTGAAATATTGTAGGGTACGTATCGGCGGCCATATTGTAAAGCATCGTTTCATTGTGTCCCCAGAAACCAGGCAAACGATCCTTGGAACCGATTTCCTCTCTGCAACAGATGCCGTGATTGACTTGAAATTCAAAAGCTGTCAACCAGGTATGGCTACCTGACACTCACAGGACAGCGACAGGATAGTGTCAACGAAGTACGCACAGTTAAAAACCCCAGTTGCACTGCCCCCTTGCTCCAGTCCACGGTCGAGAAATATGCGGAAGTATTTACGAACGACGATGATCCGTACGGATTCTGCAATTGGATTACACATAAAATACCAACAACCGGAACATTTCGACCTCACGGACCCCGCATGATACCTGTTCATCTTGAACAGGAACTTAAAAGGCCTCTGCCGGAGAAAATATTGGCAATTAAAGGGGCCGTGGCTCCGAATTCTAAACGAACGCTGAGCCAATTTCTGGGTCGAGCAGGGTACTACAGTCGGTTCGTGAAAAATTTTCACTCCATTACATCGCCATTGTACGAACTCCTTCTAAAAGACAAGAAATTTGAATGGACCAATGATGCCCAGAGGGTGTTCACGCGAGTGCAACAAGCACTGGACGAGCAACAACTGACGCTAAAACTTCCGAATGCAAAAGAAACGTTCATCGTAGCAGCAGATGTCAGTGACCGTGGCATCGGGGCAGTACTCAAGCAAATGGAAGGAGTAATTGAATATGTTAGCAGAGTCCTGACCCCAACGGAGCAGAAGTATTCGACCACTGAAAAGGAATGTTTGGCAATCATATGGGCACTGGAAAAGTAGAGGCCGCATCTGTTTGGTCAACAGTTCCATGTGGAGACGGATCACAAACCTGTAGAGTGAAGTAGGACTGCGAGGGACCAGAGAGAAAAAGTAGTCCGATGGGCATTGCGTTTACAGGAAAATGACTTCACGATCAATCATGTGCCTGGTTCCAGCAATTGCATCGCTTATTTTCTTTCTCAACTGCATATAGACGACGAACTCCCCAAAGCGACCTTTGGAGTCAACGGTTTAGTAATGGAGCAGGACCCACAGACACTATTGCGTCTACTACATCAGGACATGGTCCTCCGGGAAGTGATTGAAGCTCTGGCAAGAGGCTTGAGGATCCCCACAAATACTAAGGATGAAAAGCTGAAGATGATCGCATCCCAATGGAGGACAGTTGGCTTAAACAGTGCGGACGTACTGACATGGTAGCGTAGCGTTGTGCGCTCTCGCGTGATGGTTATTCCGAGACAACTGAGGAGGAAACTTGTAGCAAACTGCCATGAAATGGCACACACTGGATGCACTAGGATATACGATCTGCTGCAACAAAGAGCATATTGGCCGACGATGAAAGAGGATGTGACAGCTTACGTGCTTGCATGCCAACAGTGTCAGTTACTGAAAGGCGACAATCGGAGAGCCCAACAGCCCTTTCACCCAACACCAGTCTCCGAAATCAGTGAACTCTGGTCGATGGATCTTATGGGCCCATTTCCACTGAGCGCCCGCGGTAACCAGTACGTTCT
>JTDE01000052.1:65659-94518 GCA_014338405.1 Paragonimus skrjabini miyazakii | reverse complement strand
CCCCGGGTAGAAGGCGTCAATCACACACCTAAACCGGGTAGAAGTGCACACGACGTGCGAGCGGAAACCAGGGGGTGTTGTGGACTGGAATTGTGATCCAAAATCGCGAGCTCTCATGTGGCATGGTAACTAGCGAGTTGGACAATAAAGATTGTGCTTTATTGGACGCCTTTTCGCTACAGTATCTGTGCCAGGTTCGAAAACTGAACTCCGGTCCACGTTTTCATGAGGCCAACTTGTTGGTCACTGATCCAGTGATCTCAGAATAGACACTATCGATTAATCATATTTGAACCTAAAACCATTACTAGTCGTTCGAAAGTTGATGTTGTTTAGTTCATGTGAATCAAATGCCATAGCAACTACCGGCAATATAGCTGTATCATGCTAGCCAGTAGTCCACTGTGTTAAGCGCAAAAGCGAATAACAAGTTTTTTTTACATACTTGTTACTAATGTATAGTTTAGCAGATGTGATGAACCAAATGAGATTAACCTTTCAAATTGAGGATGTCGGCTGGATTCGAACCAACGACAATTGGGTTCCATCTAAATCATCAAATCTGCTGAACTCCTGGTTAATAGTATAATTTCTATGCTCAACAGTGGCTTCGGAAGATTCCAGAGTAAACCGTTCGAGAAGTCTTATTGAGGCAGTCGACCTCCTGCATTATTTCATGGAGTCCATAGGAAACAGTGGGACGGTTGGGTAACAGTCCAACCGTGAAAGCTCCGAGCTCCTGATCTGGGGTCGTAGTTCATTTGGTAGAGCGCTTGCCGTGTTTGGACATGCTGATTCTGTCGCTGGTTCGAATCTAGCCGAAGCCCTGATATTTTGTAATTGAGTCTCATCTAAATCATCGAGTCTGGCAAACTTGTTACTGAACTGAAAACGAGAAATAATGTTGGAGTAGCAGCGACAGTGACAGATAAAGGCACCAGAGCAAGTTCGTAATTGTCTTGAGATATGCATGCCTTATAGATTGACAGTCTAGTTAACGGGTACCTTTTAGGGTTTGGTGTCTTTTAAAAGCAGAGGCGTTATTTTTTTCGACGCATTAGTGACTGCCATAGTACAAATGAACATAATTACTAGAGAAAATAAGTTGCATCTCAGTGAGTTTTTGTTAGCATTCTGCTGAGCTGTGTGAATCATTCGCCGACACGGAAAGACCCACAGTCAGCTTGAACTTGTGATGCTTTAGTTTGCCAATTGGTGTGTTAAGATTATTGGGCTTCTACATAGGAACACTGTTTTCTGATGTTCGGTTGAATAATTTTAATCTAAACCTAAATTTGCTTTCTGTTGCTTTGTGTAAAGTGTACAATTCTATTTGTGTACTCAAAACTTGGTGCACAGGGGAATGACTTCATGATAAAAAGTGAATTGCAATGTCCTGTTTTTGAGTACTTCCAATGAAGGCCGGAACTGTTCCCGAGAAACCTGCACCTTTGTTTCCTGGTTCGGACGGATAGTAGGACTAAACATATTGGGGGGATTTTAATGATGACAGGTTACACATAATATACCTAATAGATTTGGATGTGACGACAATTTGCTGGTTTTGTAACCACGACTTGTTAACTTATGCTCATCGTGGTTAATATGTTTTTTTGTGATAGCTCACGTTCAGTTATTTCTTATCGTTTTCAGCAAGTGACAGGTCTAGACACATTAACATTCCAACGGTAGAACTCCTGTCCAACTTGACAGGTTGGACAGTTGAGTGGGCATTGAAACTCAAATGAGATGTTTGCTGATCGACACATCACAATGTGCATATTTAATTAGAGATATTTTGTCGTTCGGTAGGTCTGAATTCTGACTAACTTGAGAAGTATATATTTTATGTATATATTTCATATATATATTTCTCCTGCATATAATATATATATATGTAAATATATACACATACATATACATATATATACATATATATATACATAATGTACACACTATATAATACCAGATCCATTAATAAATTGTGCTGAGTCTTGAACACCAACCTCGGCAAGTCAAGTGCGATCGTTAAACCAAGCGTTTAGCAACCAATGACTGACAAGTGAATATCACATTCACTGTGCATTTAAAGTCATTCTATACGTACTGTCAACTGTATGAGGCAAAGACTTGGCTGCACACGCAAACAGCCACGTTGTTTTGTACTAAATCATAGTGGCGCAGAATGAACCAGACGAGCAACTGCATCATGGGTTGCGTATGAACATCCATAAGCAAATGTGCTAACAACCTGTCTGATGTCTCGATTAAGTCGAGAATGAGATTGTGGGAAACTGTAGTTGTTACAATCTAGCGTAGAAATGAGTGAAAGCCATTCGTTCTTCTCAATAACCAATATTCTGTACACAACGATTGTTAGCTTCGTGTAACATTACATGAGTAGTTCAGTTAATGATTTATACAAAATCCTGTGGACTTATCAGCATCTCAGAAATCCATTCGACATTTCAGTGTTTGGTTCGATTGCCATGGACAATAGACAACCGGATTTATGCTGTGTGGTAGAAACTGTTGAACCGAACCAAATTATAGAATTCTACCAAAACACATCGAGACAGTGCAATGATATACGCACCATGCAAGCAAACACAAAAACGCAACCAGTGAACATTGAGTAAAATTTCTCCGAATAATCTAGTTTCGAGTTTCCTCACATAGTGAAGAGATGTGAGTATTGACCAAATCTCTTTTCTGTTCAAATTGATGCCCGCATTGAAACTGAGTTGTGTCAAACGACAGCGGTTTCCTCTTAACGCTTCAAAACTCTCGTGACAATCGAACGATTCACTCACGTTTTGGTTCAGCTGTGAAACCTAATCAAAACACGGATTTGTAAACAATTGTGCCAGGTCGATTGGCGACGTCGTATTACTGGGTCATTATATGCCGCAGAATGAAAGCAGCTGTCATTATGTCCGACTGTTCCTCAGCTGGAGATGAATGGAATGCTGTTCAGACTGTGTAGTCATTGATGCATTCTTGTCAACAGAAGTGTTGGCGAAACAAAAGCGAAATGTTTTAGGCGTCAATGGCTGAACGGTAGAAATCTGCACCCTCCTTGTCGATGTTAATCCAGTAGGAGGGAAATCTGTCACATTCTCATTGGTCCAGGCCGACGCGGTTTCGCCCACGGTACGGATTCGAATCGTTTAGTTATGGAGGTGAACGGTGTCCGCCCTGATTATCTGGGTGTTATCCAATTACAGTTGGTTGACTCAATAACGGATTGATGAAAGTATGAGACAAACGAGCGACGGCAGACAATCACATTATTTTCCATGCTCATGGCATATTATCACTATGGTTTCCCGATGCCACGCCTTCACGGGATCATCTGACTGAAAACCATGTGACAGTTAATTGTGATCCACTGATCACGACGTAGAATGTTTGAATGGTAACAAGGCGGTCTGGTGGTCGTAGACAATAAATCGGAGTTACAACCAGTGAAAACGTAGTCATCATGTCGTATATGTAGTAATGATTTGTGTTGTTCCGTGAATGAAGCCGAGACACAGCTGGTAGGTATGGAGAAGATGGAGTGTGTCAGGAGTGATGAATATTCCTGAGTGAATGTGAAAATGAAGATGATGGGATCGAGGAGTGGTATTGACCAGGTGGGTACCATTGAACACAGCCTCGATATTGTGCGGGCGGTGATTCATTCAGGTTGGTGTGATGAGAATGTGAATGGAGTAGCCGGTGATGAATGAAGTGAGACCTCAATGGGAGAAACACAGGTAGATCAGAGGTTAGCTTACATGTATGCGTGGAGGTTCCTCCACCCATCAACTGAACCGAATAACCAGCTGACCTCATACAAAATCAAACACATCTGATATACGGAATCACATGTAATGGAAGATTATTCTATGCACTGGATACCACATGCTTCGTGGAGTAAATGTTTAGCACTCAAGTGGAGATGTTTACGGTCTTCAGAACCTCGCACCGATATTGGTCACATTGTCACATACAAGGTAGAATCTGTTGTGGATCCGAATATGTCCCTGAACTCGGTGGTCAGAATGATAGTTTATCCGCATGCTGTTCTGTTTACGTTGATAACTCAACACTGAATGGTGATTGCAGATGTATAATGGTTTTCATATGAATAATAACATATCCATAAGTAAGCTGGTGAATTCACGTTACCACTTTTGTACATTATTGAGATCAGGTATCACGTGACCGTGGCTCACAGCGCGAATCGGCAAATTCCTGCCGATGTTCACCCAGACTCGATAAATTGCCTGACAGCATTAGGCCATGTGGTGTTTGTTTTGTCTAAGTACCGTGAATATGCCCGGTTTAGTCATGAGAAGAAGCGCGTAGCAAACAAGTTTGCTTTCGATGTTTCATCATCAGGCTAAATGTAATACATGTATATGGGTCCGACAGAGGTAGTATGTCAATAGGGTGATGGATGGTAATCATTAATATCAAGTTATCAGTGAAGCGAACAAGCTCGCTTTTGGTTATTCATCATCAGGCTAATTACATAACAATTTATATGAAACAGAGTTGTCAGGGCGAAACGGACAAAAACAAGTAACTAGTTTGGGTGAGGTCAGACATGTCATCGGTATACACGGAAACAACGTTTTTGTTGCGATTACGTCATCATTATGACGCCACTGGGACCATGACGGTTTGATCGGTCATGGTGTGGGTGGTTGGCTATGACAACTTCAACGTCTGAACAAAGCGCTTTTGTGCGCACAACGGTGGATTTCTTAGGCGAATTTCAATCGCTTCGGCTGTGGCTAAAATTCGGCATCTGATAGCTTTTGAGTGACTGGCGTTGACTCGGTAAATCGGACGAAAACAGGAGTCGAAGTTGACAGTATGATGTGTATCAACGAGGTGTGAAACAATCGCGCTCGCAATTGTCTTGGTGACTTCGCTGCTAATCCAGGCTGGATGGTACTCACGGATACGTTCAGACAAACGCCTGGTCGTGCGACCTGCGTAACTAGTTCCACAGGAACAAGTAAATGAGTATACACAAAAAGAAGCCGCAGAAACGGGCATTTTATCCTTTAACCGTAAACACAAAGCTGGAGTCCAGTTGAAACAGACGCGTAATTTTGCTGCGTAAAATGTTCTATTGATGACAATGTCAAGTCTTCTAGTGATTGTCTCGGCAAGCGTATCCCCTTTGAATGGTAATGATATAATTACTGCTCTCTTTTCCACTAGGTTCATCTTATCCTGTTTCTGACGATGCTGCATAATCTTGTCTACAAAACGCTCTGGATAACTATTTTGCAAGAACAATGCGCGTATCAAGTTAGTCAGACTCAGAACATGTTTTTGGCAAGTCGGTACTCCTACGTAACAGATCGATCCTGACTGTTGATACATGGCCACGAGAGGTTCAGTGGTTTGACCAGACCTTTTTGTGAGCATAACGGGGGTGAGTGTAAGCGAATTGCGATGGCTAATAAACAACCTTTGACCCACTTCGATTGTACTCCACAGACTCCACAGATCAGTTTGAACGAATCGGCCGGGTTAATCAGATGGTTCGATTCGACCAAATGTGCAGCGACCGCGGGTAAGCAAGCCTTTATTGATCCTCTAGCTAGCCACGCTGGATGATGCTCCCGCATGCACTCAGAAAGTCGCCTTGTTGTGCGGCCTATTTAGCCTGTTCGTGTGGAATTTCATTCTAAACTTGTTAGACTAAAGTGGCGAGTAAACGGAGTACGCGGAGCAGTAATCCAGTGCGGAATGGGAACTACAACGATGTTACCCAAGTTTTTGTCAAGCAAGCCTTGCGACTTCAAACATCAGTGTAAAAAGCAATGTGAATTCACATGTAACTCTCTCTCTCTCTGTGAACATGGTTATTTTCGATGAGGTAGATTACGGGATGATACTCAGATGGGACTATACCTACCTACAAATGCATAGCTTCCGATGTGGATGCGAATGACACAATCGTCGATGAAGCATTGAATCCATACGCCTAAATGAATGTAATTTTGCATAGGCCTTTCAGACAATTCACTTGCTTTCGTGGCACCAGTACATATTGATGTTTGACTTAGTACTCGCGTTCCTGTGACTATGCCATACTGCGGCATCACCAAACAGTAGCCCTGCCCGTCATCATTCAAAGGGTCGGTCTTGACTCATATAACTCGGGCTGGTTATCAGTCAACAAATGTCATCCAAGTATGACATACTCTTAGGTTGCGACACTTGGGATAAACCACACTGTGAATCTCACGTTGCGTTGAAGCTAAGATGACATGACGTTCAAACCTGAATCATAGCATTTGAAAAGTATTACATAACACATAGGCTATGGAAATCCAAGACTAGGAACAAAAACCAGAAGAGCGGATCGACAGCTCTGTGGGATTTCAAAGGTCAGTGTATCTGCTCCAAAACAGAAGCTGCACAAGTTATACCAATGCCTGTTTTCGGTGCATAGTACAACCGAGTAACGTCCTAACCACATGACAAGATCTAGGCACCCAAGACCTATCAAGAAGACAAAGCCCAAGTTAGTCATGAGAAGCTTTCTGCGGGGTAACCACGGATGAATTGAGGTTGGTTTCATTCCGTAGCCAATTTAGCTCTGTGATATTCTCATCCTTTATTCTTGTTCCGTAAAAAGCGTATGAATTCTGTCGTTAAACTTATCTGGATCGCCCATATCTACACGTTCCGTTCGCTTCCCATGGAAAATTTAATACATTTGTGGTGGGTTGACAGACAAGTTACTAACTTGTGTGAATAAACTCTGATGATATGGATGGTGCACAGTGTTGTTTTAGTCACCAATATCGCGAGTGGGCGTTGACCAGGAAAGACGATTAGTTAAATTCGTAATAAGCGTACAGTGAATTGTTCATGGCAACAAAACTGCATATCATGCCTTCCCGAACTACATATCTCTGAAAGACTAGATACAGCTGTCCATCGATAAGTTTACGCAATTTATATCAATTATGGAATTTGTATTTCGGGTGTAGAAGAGTAATTTTCGTCTTACATATATGCTTTTAGATGAGATCCAACTGTGAAAAGTTAGGGCTTCGGCTAGATTCGAACCAGTGACAGAACCACTATGCCTAAACGCGGTAAGCGTTCTACCAGATGAGCTATGAAGTCACGATGGAAGCTCGGAAATTTCACATTTGGATTGTGTTACCCACCCGTCCCACTGTCGCACATGGAATCCACCAAATGATCCAGGGGATGGACTGCTCCGATAGTATTTCTCGCACAGTTCACGCTAGAATCCACCGACGCCATTGCTGAGCATAGAAATTGTATTACCAATGAGTAGTTTGGGAGATTTATGATTTTAGATGGGACCCGACTGCGAAAAGTTAGAGCTTCGGCTGGATTCGAACCAACAATAGAGACACCATGCCCAAACGCGACAAACGCCCTACCAGCTATACAACGAAGTCAAGCGAGGAGCTCGGAAATTTGATATATGTATCAGGTGAATAAGTCCAGAGACTCGAACGAGTCAAATTGATTAGCTGTGTTCAGGTCACTATTTCAGTCAGATAAAATTTCCCAATTTTTGAGTATTTTCGGGTTGACTGTCCGACACAATGCTTTGACATCCTGCTTATTTAAATCTAACACCAGTAAAACAACGATTGTACAATTTGTGCATTAGAACGCAGATGACTTAAAGTGTCGGTGTTATATAGTAAATAATGTCGTTCGTTCTAACGTCGTCAAACCACGGCTAGTTTCGCCCTCGTTAGGGCCTACTAGATGAAGCTATTCTGAACTGCGCTAGAGCCGGCACCCCATCATATTGTGGACCATGATGCTTATTCACTAGCGACCGAGGCATTGTCTGAAGGAGTCTTCCAACTGGGTTCTTTGTTGAACTTTGCTGGAAGTATGAGAATCAGGGGTAGTTTGAATTTGATTTCTCAACAGGGAAACTGTCATGTTCTTTTTTTATAACTCGGAACAGTTTTGTATTTGTTCCGAGTAATAAATAGCCTACCTAACAGAACCTGACACAATATACATAACATATTTTCGAAAAAAGAAACTTGTTAAACGAACGGCTAGAGAGAGAAAAAAACTATGATGTTTTTTTGTTTAAAACAGATCAGTGGTAGTTTCTTAGAGAAATCTATACTATTCCCAGGTAGTACTAAGCGTCACGATTAGATACAATTCCTCTATTTGGTTACTAAAACCAATTTTGAAATGGATTGCAATCCTCCCCAACCACTTGAAGCACATATCAATAACAGCAAAACACTGATGCCCCAATATATAACACTTAGTCGATACCATATTTCAGAATGATACTAAATACATAGGGTTTGTGGTTCAGGGCTCAAAACATGGATAATTTGGAACATTCACATATGGGCGTTGAAGCATCTTGAGTTCACAGTCGATTGAAGAAGAAAGTACGGATAAATAGTGCAAACCTAATTTTATTTACTTGGGATGCGATCATAATTAACACACCAACAGCCAATTGGTAAACAATAGCCAGCTATGTCTAGCAAAACATTCATGTTGACAAGATCAGACATTGCGCTAGAAATGCTGAAGGGAAAGAGAGAATAGTCTCTGTGGGGATCTCGAAATGTTTACATTGGCTTGTTGAGCCTCAAGCTATCAAACTGCTTTCATGTACTTTAAGTCACGTTGCCGAAATTTCTCGCATATTGTCTCTCTAGTAAAAACAAGATAACACAATAATCTGTCAAGAATGCTACCAAGTTCTACAAAAGAAGAGAGTAATCTCCCGTTATTTGTCGTGTCAACGAAAAAGATGTCTAACCTTGTGTGTATACATCTGCAAAGCTGTTTTCAAAACTTTGCAGTAAATTGATCCGACAATGAACTACTTATTACACCTGATTCTCTCACCTTTCAACAAGTCGCTCATTTCAATTTGAACATCACCCACAATTGATCGCAACTGTCGCATTCCCATAGACTATCCAGTCGGCCCATTTCGAACAGCAAAAGCACTAGACTCGAGTTTCGCTCTCATTAGAGCTCGACAGTAGTGCAAATCCTCGCCACTGCAGCCGGGACTTGAACCACGGACACGCTGTTCATGAGGCAACTGTGTTTACTACTGCGCCATTGACCTCACGTTAGGCACGACCGACTTATCATACCTGAACGCTCAACCACTTTCGTTTGTGAGTAATGATCAGGTTGCCCGATCGTCTTGAAATGGAGTCACAGTAACTGTCCTGTTGACTGCAATCGATAACCCCGCGATTAGGACTTCCTAGACAGGTCGAAATCTCCGATTTCATTAAACCTGCTGGGAGGTATGTTAGATTACTAGTGAGTAGCCGGGGATTTGGTTAATTTCAGGTTGAACATCACCCACAACTTATTACACCTGATTCTCTCACCTTTCAACAAATCCCTCATTAGCGCAAATTTTACAAGTTGTTTTGATTCTCTCCAATTGACCATAAATGCTTAGTACCGCCCAAATGGTGACAGGCAATCACGAGCCCGCTACCCAGCGAAAAGTATGGATTATCGACAGTGACGGTATTCAGGGTTTCATGGAAGTCTTGTGCATTATATGCCATGTGACCACCAATGGGAAGAGTTTTTAATGTATATAACATTTTCACTCAAAAAGGAACCAATATTCTCTAAGTTAATTATTTGCTTGCCTAACCATGGAATAGTAGCTAGCAAAACCGTCATGGTGTCCTCACGTTCTAGGCGTCCAACGTGGACACAAGATACTCATTAAAACCTCACACAACAGTCAGTGACGAGTGTACTGATTTCCTAAGCATATCCTTTTACGCCAACGTAATTTGTAGGTTATACTGAATAATATTCATTTGTCCGTCATGAGCATCAGTTATTCTATTAGACACAGTAACGATTAACGAGACGGAAGAGACTTCCATGGATGACTTCTGTTTTAAAATCTTATAGATTTCGGGTTAAAAGACTTCCGGAAAATTTTAAATATACGACAGAGATAGCCAGAAAAATCCATAAAATGAGCATATAAACTTTTCTACAAATATTCAGGCGATTTATGATAGTCAATTTTTAAAAAATGGTCATTAACCAGAGTGAGTACCTTGATCAACAGAACGTAACTCAAATAGAGAGCATCAGATGACTCAGTTTGAGGGCTGAATGCTTCAAGAAGTGAAATTAGTGATCAGTTCAGTTTGTGGTTCACAGACCTCCTTCTGTGATTTTCGTAAGTATAACTAAGCCTAATATTACATGGAGTACGATACACGTACCTGAATACTGTCTTTTACGATCCTTCCAACTTGCATATACAGCTATCCTATAAGTAATGTAAATAGATGGGGTAAATATTTTGACGAAATGCGGTACGTGATGTTAACATCTGGCTTTTATCTCCCTAGCTGAATATTAAAAAAATGACCTGAATACACATACGAGTACGTAGCGTAATAACCATAAAACGGAAGCACTGAAGACAGCAGATCAAATGGTTAAGACCAAACCTGGCCAGTACCATGAATGAATGTCTGTTGCGCGCCTGCAACCGGCTGTCACTAATTGCCCGACCGAGCTTATTAATATCCAGTAGTTTCGGGTTGATGTTATGTAACAGCAAAGTGAAGTTGATGGTACTGATAGACTGTAGTTCATAATCGAGAACTGACCCAAATTGAAATCTGGAATGAAGGAAAATACACCAGAACATCGCTGAGAAGTGCAGCATTTTTGAAAAGGTGGGATAAGCACGATATTTCTTTTCTTCTTGTAGTTCTCTTTTTTTCGGCTGTGTGGACAACGCCATATGTTTGGGCCAGCTTCTGGAACGTGTGACCAGAACGTAAAGCCATACACAGTCGCCGCTGAGCGACACTCATGCAGATGTACCCATACTGATCTCAAACAACTGTCACCGTTCTGTTATTTAGCGGGTTCACCTTTGCAAACGCTAATGCAATCACTGAAACACACACATGAGTTAGCCTATCACAGTATCCGAAACCAAAGGACACTGGCGTATAATCGAAATCACAAATGGCTTGCACAGCGCCACATGTGGTTTCAATCACACATTCCATACCCATTGCAAAACTGCAGGTCCAATATCACGAGGTATGTGAGTAGAGGTGTTTGTGATCCAACCAACCAACGCTGTATACCTAATTGGTGAGCTAGCAAGAAAATGAAAGCCTCAACTGTCGGGGAAAAAACGTAGAAACACCAATTGTAAGATTCAGGCTGGGAGGAAAGATATAGAAAACATAAGGCCATAATTGGTTCAGTATACAGGTACACGATAGTGTACTCTAGGTAGGATTAAGAAGGCAAACCAAAATTTCCATCTGGACTGAGGACCAAGGAAAATCTTTAGCAAAGCTGAAAAAAGAGTAGAAAGTCAGTATGACATACTTTTCTGTCAAGGAAAGACGATGATTTGTGAAACGATAGGAATCGTTGATACAAATTGAAATTTATTTACAGTTGACCTAGTTTACTTGCGCCTAATATACTTGTCGTACCTTCGTTGACGGTATGTTATGAGTACGTGGATGATCCACCAATCCGAAACAGCCAGCACATCCACGACCGCGTTTATTGGAATACCATATGGTTACGTTGCAAAGATCTATGGAACCTGCAGTTCCTTTGCGTATCACGCGCTTGAATCGGCTGTCACACGACTATCCTTCATTGAATCATCGGACACTCGTCCGAATCGTATTCTCTCAGATGGTTCAGCCCAAACTGACGTCCTCTCAAGATCTGACATCGATGTCACAATTCGAAAGGACACAGATATCAACACGCACAAAAATGTTGGCTTCGGACTTTAGTCTACGAGACATGATTCAACACAGTAGCTTCGCTCTGACTAACCAGACAACAAGAACGTTCACAATAGAGAACGAAGTTTGTATGAGTTTCTTTAGGGTCGGTGAAAAGATTCTGCTTAAATACAAAATAAATAACGTGTTGTTCATCCTTGTAGACCACCATGTCGACGTTTACAAGAATATGCCTGACACTTCATAAATAAACTCACAGATTCGGGCTTTGTACTAATTACTAATAAGTAGTCTGAGATATTTACGATTCTAGATGAGACCCAATTGTGAAATGTCAGAGTCTTACCTAGAATCACAAATCTGCCAAATTACCCGCTAGTAATACAATTTCTGCGCTTAACAGTGACGTCGATAGATTCCAGCGTAAACTGTTCAAGAAATCTTGTCGGGGCAGTCGATCTCCTGGATCATTTCGTGGAGTCCATAGGAGATAGTAGGACGGTTGAATAACACAGCCTAAATGTGAAATTTATGGGCTAGCGACGTGGCTTCATAGTTCATCTGGTAGAGCGCTTACCGTGTTTGGACATGCTGTTTCTGTATTAATTCTCTGAATAATCACTGCTTTACTTACAGTGACATTCTTTTACTGTGATTTGCACGAAAATTTATTTGTAAACCATTCCGATATTATTTAGGCTTTCAGTGATTTTACTGGTACTGCTCACAAAGTACTCTATCTATCTACTCAACAACCAAGGGACCTTTCAAAAAGTTCGAAGTGCGCAATCATGTCACTACTATTCAATGTCCTAGTGAATACGGAAGTGCCAGTTTTTATGATGAATTTATTTTAGACAAGCGCTATTTAGGTAGATTTTACATCGCGGAAAGATATGTAGAGTAATACAGAAACTCAAACTGAATTCAAAGTGCCTCCAGAAAACTTCTGGATTAGCGGTGACATTGCAGACAGTTTTCCACTATTATACAAGAGGGCATAATAAGTTAAGGCAGATTTCCAGCATCTAACCTGATTGAATGAGACTTTATTAAGTTACAGTACAAGAACGATTTGGTTTTACGATAACGCAACATTGTATACATATTCTTGTTAGTCTGCATCGTCTGTAGAGGTCTCATCTAAAGAGTTGCCAGTAGTGTTGGAAAAATAATTCCAGCATAAT
Source organism: Paragonimus skrjabini miyazakii (assembly GCA_014338405.1). Taxonomy (NCBI): domain Eukaryota; kingdom Metazoa; phylum Platyhelminthes; class Trematoda; order Plagiorchiida; family Troglotrematidae; genus Paragonimus; species Paragonimus skrjabini miyazakii. The sequence continues at coordinate 81,545 of JTDE01000052.1, read as the reverse complement.
GCATATTATAAATGTGAAAATGTTTTATTATAAGTACGGTCCAACTGTGACTGAGTAGTACGGTTGAGAACCCAGTGTTTTTCCATCACCGACGGTGACTATTTCCGGCTGGGTCCCCAGAAGAAACTGGAGTCAAAACGTGGGTCACCATTGAGTAAAGATGACCTAAGTTTCCGGTCTTAAACATAACGACTATTCTGATAGCTCGATCAAAACCGATGGCTATGCGACCGCTGATTTAGCAGATAGCAGGTAAAATTCGTATTTCAACGGGTCACCGGATAATGTTCGTGAACTCCGCCGAACAGCCAGCAGATAGTCCGAAATGTATGAGCAGGTCAGCACAAGCCAATTAACTCGACTGAAGTAACAACAAGTGACCAGTCGTGTTACGCTGAGTGAAGTGTTTCTTTATTTACGCAGTATGAGTTATGGAAGTATTCTACCAGTGCACGTCTTTGTGTGATGAAAAAGTTTCCGAAGTGCAGAAGCGTCCATCAGAAACAGGACATGAAACGCGAAAGTTTCGAATTAAGTCATTCACTACTTATAAGTAGTCCGGTGCAATTACGCTTCCTATTGATCGCACCTGGTGAGACATGGGATGCTTCCGTTTCGGTAGGGCGACCATAGCGTGGGAAACCCATTGCAACCCGGTTAAACAGAGTGGTCAACGAAGAGTGGATGAGGTTTAAGAACACAACCATAAACTGCTATCTACAAATGAATCTTACCATGAACAAGCAAAATATGTGCACTCGTTGCTGTGCGCAAATGTTTGACCATAAAAGTCTGCTCCTGCTCGCTGTAGTCTGTTGCTATAACCCATATGAATGTTAGAATACACATCTTCTAACTAATTAGATAAATCGATTCGTGCAATACCGTTCGCACCAGAATCGTGGCGTTACCATCTCCGAGATTGTGCAAACCTACGTGTGGAGTCAATCATCAAGTGGTTTTTGAGTAAAGTCGTAATATTCCAGTCCACGTGTTCTGATACAGGTTCATTATCGAGATAATGGCATGTACGTGTAAAACTCAAAATTGGGGACTTCGAATTGTCACAGAAATATTACTTGATTGGAAACCTACCGCGTAAATAATTAGGAGAAGACCACGAACTGATTACAGCAAGCACAAGAAGTGGTATGTATAGATGCACAACAGTATTAAAGAAATCGCCCTATCGTTGGCTGATCATAATGGAGCATGCAATACAGAAAAAAGAACTCGGCGAATAACGGAAGATGTAACACTGAAGCTGGTCGTCCAGAACTGATGTGGTATTTTAACGCGACGTTTTCATGGGTCCCATGTAACAACTTCTGTTGTATCGGGGTTTGGATAACCGATGAATCAAGTGGATTTTCATCATGATATTTCAGCAGGCATGTACTTATATATGTATCTAATGTGTATTGTTTAAATTAACCCATCAGATTGAAGCTGTGCGATCAGACTCATGTACTCTGCAAATTCATCTGAACCGTATTTCTTCGTTTGTTTGTTAACACGATTATAACCTGTTAACCCCATAGTTGCCACATCTGGTTGTCTCATCTGATTCGCTCTTCTTCTTGAATATCTCATATGGTAATTGCTTGCCATACTGTAGAGTCTCTGTGATCCCGTTTTTTGGACCTGGTCCAAGTAACTGTTTGTGCACTTCTCCTTTCGGGTACGATCAAGCACATAACTGTAACAGTCGATCTAATAAGGACATTGTGATGGTTGGAAAACAGTTTGACACAAACAATGCATCTGATACGGATTCCCTTATCTAGATAGAAAATTCTCTTAACCTTTCCAATCCGTCTACATTTTTGTCCCAATCCCTTCCTCAATTCCTTCGGTGACCTTTCACGGTTATCGCAACACCCTTGGTGACATTCCCAGTCGAAACAATGTTTACCATGCATGTTGTGATGACCTTTCAATTCCTGACAATGTGTGATTTGTTTGCGCGCCGACCTGAGGGCTCAAGGCATAACCACGCAACGGCCTGTTCCCACTCATCTTCCATCTACTGTGTTGTTTTCTATTGACCGGTTCATACGTATTTTATTCGCACGTATACACCATCAAAATAAACTGACTTGCTGGCTTCGTATTTGTTTTCTGGTGTTAACCAAGTGTTGTTTTTTTACTTGTATCTTTGGATCGCCAGAGCTCGTTTGGGATCCATTTTTTGTTACACTACCTGTGAATGTGTAATAGCTGTTTGTTATAGCATTTAGCCCACTGATCACGTTGTCACTAGAACAGTAGTAGCCGATCAAACTCGGTTTAACCATTAGGATCCAACTTGCTTACACATCACTCGGTGTTCTAACGATAACATCATGTTATCGATTGCACCTAGACATTTTGTGACTTACAGTACTCTCCTTGCACTACCTGTTCCCGTCTTTCATAACAGTTTACTCCTCTAGGACTTGTGGATCACGTGATTTCCTGATCTTCAACTATTCTTTCTATGATCACACTTATTTCTCACGTTTTTCTCATCGTGTCAAGTACCCGATCTTGGGAGCAAACATTATTTTATTGACAAACATCCTTCTCTGGCAGTATGAATGAAAACCGCAACAGAACTTACACAAATTGCAGATGCAGGTGTAGGGCGATAGCAAGACTGTTGTGATTTCGATTAGTCAGTTAATAGACTTCGAATGTAAACAATGTACAATGAGTTAAAGACAGTAGGCGGAAGATCATAGAAGGTAAGGGAGATAAGAAAAGTCGAAAATGTCACAGATGTGTCATTCATAAGCTGACAATGAACATACTCCTTTTCAACTAGCACACGTGTTGTTGTTCCAAGTTTCGTAAAAGTTACGTAACCGCACAGAGGTTTCTACTGTGAGAATGTGATTAGAATAATTCTTGTAGGCAAAATGACGATGATATAAATGGAGGACATTACAGAAACCCCGTAACATAGGTGTTCATTTTGTGGAGGTTCACTGGTGACAGAGATTGATTAATTTGCCAGCCAGATTTTTGATATACTGAAAGGAAGTTCCGGATTAAAAGCTACCCATTTTGTTGATATGGACACTTCAAGTTGAACATCACCCACAATTGATCGCAGCTGTCGCATCCCCATAGACTATCCAGTCAGCCACTTTCGAACAGCAGAAGCACTAGACTCGAGTTTCGCTCTCATTAAAGCTCGTCAGTAGTGCATATCCTCGCCACTGCAGCCGGGACTTGAACCACGGACACGCTGTTCATGAGGCAACCGTGTTTACCACTGCACCATTGACCTCACGTTAGGCACGACTGAATTATCATATGTGAACGCTCAACCACTTTTGCTTGTGAGTAAAGATCAGGTTGCCCGATCGTCTCGAAATGAACACTAACAAATAGTATACAGACATTAGTTGTATTGTTTTCCTCAAAGCGTTCGTAAAAATGTCACAACAGATTTAAATAGATTGCAGCTAGCAATATGCGGAGAAGAGAGCAAACCAGAAGATACTGACACCGGACTGAGTTCAATATGCATGCAACAGTAAGGGAGAGAGAAAAAATCGATGGTCATAAAGACAACTAATTGACTAACGCTAAAATACATAGCCATCAGTCTGAAAACCACTAGTGTTAATAACAGATGGTTCGTGTTCGTGAATCATTAGGAGAATCAATCATCCAGTCAACCCGTAGGAACGTATATCATTACAATAAACGTGACAAAATCAGATGCGGTACAAACCGCATCGATATGCATATCAAAGCGGGTTACAATGGTTTTCATGGAATAACATAACAAATGTTCTGTTTTTCCCTTGTTTTTTTTTCTATTGTGACAAGCTCTCAAGAATCCTTTGTTGTGCTCTCTAGAGACCGCTACACTCAGCAACTTTCCTAAAAATTTCGTGTAAATCAGTAAAATCGGAGGAAACGAGGACTAAACAAATTGAAAGGAACAATCGCGTTTTTTCCTACGTTGCTTTGTTGCGCTAGATTCTGCCAAAATAAAATGGTTTTATTAATCAATCACGCTGATCCGACAAAACTACACAACTTAGTGATGCGCGCGCGTGCGTTAGCTTATCACGCTGTGAAATGACATTTGGATGACAAAACAATGCGCCACGCAGGCCGATTCACCTGGGGAAATCCAAACGATTTGCCCTAAGTCACCACCGTAAGACCCCCCACCCGAATTCCCCACTGTTCTCACACAGCCTCTGTGTCAGTTCCCTGTTCCATTAGTCCAGTTCTCCTCCCCATCTTCATCCTCATAATCATCTTCACGAAAGATACACACGCAAACAAACAACACCGAATTCTAATTTTTTGTCACTCTCTTGTTTTCTGTTCATCCAACGTTTCTCACACTAATCGGATTGACCTGATTTTCGAACAGCCTACGCTCAAGATACGATTCACTTTGAAGCTGATTACCATCAAACACTTTAAACGCACGTGTTTGTGGATACTTACATGATTCCGAACAACTATGACAACGTGGGCATTCGATGCACGTTATTTAGCTTACAAACTATGCATATAATTGAGTATGATTGTGACGGCGAGAAGGACCTTGACCACGTTTAAAAAAAACATAACAGATCTGTTATCTGATACAACTGTTGGTTTGTCAACTATAATTGATTAGCAAGAGTACTGGGGATATTAAATGATCACACAGTCGGTTCTAAAATTTCACTGATGCTTAGTCACAGTCATGAATGCGTTCTTTAACAGCTACGTATCACGGTACATAATGTTTTTGGATATCAGCCATTTTCGGGTGGTTCGACGTGGCTTACTGAAACTGACCGCTGGATCAGCACGATGGTTATCCATTATCAGGCAAAGTATGACAGAGGACTCAATGAGAAGATGACTTCTGATGTATATTGGAGAAATAACGCGTTAGAATTATCCCTTAGCTGATAAACCTGCTCAGAATGTGTCTACTTTTCTCTTAGTTTCAAATCGGGCAAACACATCATTACGCTATCCGTTTCCAGTTAATCGGTGACCGCCAAGATTATTACAACCGACTCATCCCAACCAGTTCTTCGTAAGGGTAAATCACCTCTTACATGGCAAGAACCCGTTCAACAAGGCAATTTTTTATTTTACAATTCGCACGATCACACGCTACTCATGCTCTCGTTTATGAAGCGGAATTCTAATCCACAACGCAGCGAGGTTTCTCACGGGATGGCCGGTTTTCACTAGGTGATGACTTGTTCGGTCACTTATGTTGTCCGCAGTCACTCTGTCATGAGCTTCGACTATATCTTTCTGTCGGGTCGAAATATTCCGTTAACTGTTGGAATAATCGTGCCTCAAACTTGACCATCCATCCTGCTTAGATGATTCGTCTGCGATAATGAGTTATTCTGAGACAAATGATCTGCGTAGCGGTGATTGATAAAAATATGTGCAGTCGCAATTACGAAACAACTTGACGTCATCAGTTTACCGAAAGTACATCTTTGGTTTGTTACTCCTGTAACGTGCCCTCACATTTATATGTAGTAGGTGAATGCGCAGAAAATAAACCACCGAGAAGTCGCTCACGACATGCGTCATGAAATTTTAAGTCAGATGTTTGTGGATATGTATACATATTATAATAACATTTTGTAAGTGAACATAAATTAGATGGACTCAAATTCAAGTTACTAATTGACACATTTCAGATTACTGATGAGTAGTTGGTGATTTGGCTAACTTCTTGTTAAACATCACCCATAATTGATTGCAGCTGTCGCATTCCCATAGACTATCCAGTCGGCCCCTTTCGAAAAGAAGCACTAGACTCGAGTTTCGCTCTCAATAAAGCTCTCATGAGATCGAAGATGTCGACCTGTCTAAGAAGTCCTCATCGCGGGGTTATCGATTTGAGTTAACAGACAGTAATTGTGTCTCCTATCGAGAAGATCGGGCAACCTGATTATTACTTACAAGCGAAAGTAGTTGAGTGTTCACATATGATAATTCAGTCGTGCCTAACGTGAGGTCAATGGTGCAGTGGTAAACACGGTTGCCTCATGAACAGCGTGTCCGTGGTTCAAGTCCCGGCTGCAGTGGCGAGGATATGCACTACTGACGAGCTTTAATGAGAGCGAAACTCGAGTCTAGTGCTTCTGCTGTTCGAAAGTGGCTGACTGGATAGTCTATGGGGATGCAACAGCTGCGATCAATTGTGGGTGATGTTCAACTTGATACACTTTACGTAATATCAGCAGTACAGTATCAAGAAAGTTCCACGGGCACGTGTGGTTCACAGCGCTTCTCTCTGACTTCGTAACTCATTGCAACCACTATGGTCCTGTTGAATCGTTCTCGAAATGAACCATCACTGACTGTATTGGTCGGGTTGAAACATCATACCAACCATCAAATGAACATTGCTCAATCACATCCAACTACATGAGAAATGTTACGATTCTGCTGATCATTTCCTCACCAACATTCAGTTTACTTTACCACTCCACACACTAAGTTGGGCCTAATTTCTGTCAGTGTGTCAACTGATACGAAGCAAGGTGAAAGCACTGTGTGTTCGTCTGTGCATTCACAGTCCACGGGTCAGAAGCTCGTAGTTTTTTCTCTCGCCTTCTCGCCAGACTAGTAAGAATAACGCAGCGAGCTTTAGGTCACTTTATTTAGGACTCAGCCAACTGATGATAAACTTCATGATCAAGTGTGAGTAGCTTTCAGTGAGTATTTAGCCGAGTCAAATAAGGCTTTTGGAATCATAATACCGACATTACTTTCCGAGCACAGATTCGTCATTCGGAAAGCAACAGTCTGATATGGAAACGTTCGAGCAGGTTCCGGTTTAGGCTTCAACAACCAGCCAACTATGAGATCATTGTTTTGTTCCTTGAACCGGTGTGATGAAGCAATCTCTTCAACTGGTGAATTTCATGAGGGAAAATAGTGTTAACGTGGCACTATTTTTATCTGAGAAAATGTTGAAAGACAACAGAGGTCTTTTATATTGATGAGCAAAATATGGAAATAAATCACAAAGAATGCGAATGTGACCAACGAAATCAGAAGACCGGTTTTACAACATTGTAGTACCATTTCGTATGTTCTCGTCAGCTATTACACATAACAGCGGTGAACATCAAAAATATTCAAACGAATTAAGCTCATAAGCCAAGTCTATCATTGATCGGAACCATGGCAAACAAAGATTCAAAGTCAACAGCTTTTGCACACAAAGGACTTAAGAATGACGGGCTTGTGATGACATATCAACACATGGAAAGGGTTTGTTGGATCGACCAAATGAACAGCCTCCGGTAGGTGTATGACGATCGAGAAAGCCGGCTTGCCTTGTTTAGTGTGGTAGTGCCAGGCTAGGTCACACACTAAGTCCTCGATATATTTATGGACGTGTTCCTTCATCTTAAGAAGCAGGGCTCGATCATTTCTGCTAATGTAAACGTCACCGTAGCTGCAAGTGAATTGGTAAATACAGTGTGCAGTAGATAGCTCTGGTATCCGCATCTTAATGTAAGGAAATGTGAGTGACTTGGTGTGACTGAGTAAACGCTGTGTAGCTGCATTGTACGTCCGTTGGATTAGCTGCGTCAGTAGTAGCGTTAGAAACGACATATTACTATCTCCTTTGTACGGTAATTGCATGTATACCGGTTTCTTCGGAACAGATGTTTCGTGTGGGTTTACTGCTTTCGTCTCGCTGTGGAAGTCAATAAAACCAAGTGGATAACCGCTGGAGACCAAGGTATCACGAACAGATTTCAACTATGTATATAGTGTAACCCCCGTACATGCAGTTCTCGCTCTGTGAAACAGACAACGAACGAGTGGGTGTTTGTGTTGTATGAGTGAGAAACTGTTGAAATTCAGATATTGTTTACCCCAGGTGGATTCACGATGTACTGACCGACACATTGTACCATCCTTTCGTTGCATAATGCTGATATCCAGAAAGGCGAATGTGTCTTATTTCTCAAACTTAAACGATAACGTTGGATTTCAGTGCAAAGCGTCCAATAAATCCAACAGTTCTTCTACTGCCTCTTTATATTGTGCGAATACTATTATGTCACCAATAATAATAATATCATCAATAATAATTATGTCACTATTAATAGTATTCATATCACCAGTTGCACGGCACCTAATCCGAACAGGACACAGAGTCAACGTTCCTGATGCATTCTCGATGATTTTACGAAGCAACCGGAAACAGATACTCTAATCTGTTGAAGCTTTATCTATAAAACGTTACAATCCCTCCGTGTGTTCGAAAACAATCTGCGTTGACGCTGCGGCTACTATGATAATTGGCATTCCTGCAATTTTGAGAAGGCCGGATGGTATATCGTCCATTTTGAGGCCCAATATGAGAAATATCTCTTACATCGATTAGATAGACTTAAATCGGATGCGTACTTTAACGTCATGAATCGACTGTTTGCGTTATCTTTTATTTTGTTGTCAACAGCATTTTTATTTAACTCTGTATTGAATCTTAATTGTTATTCATTGTAGAAAACTCTGTCATTGGGGGGACATACTGAATACTTTCCCCGAAAAGAATATATGCTGAGCTCATTTGGAGATGTTTATATTATGTCTTGGTCCTACCACTTATTCAGATTTTTTTTCTATTTCCACCTTGTTGTGGTATCCTTGTAAACCCGTTGAAATGTTCAATTGTACAGCTGGAGGATTTGATGTTGATGAAAGCGATTCATAACATATCACATTCACTAAATACCTATATCATATATATGTAGTACCCTCGAAAACCATCGCAGTTCTCCGGAAGTGAAAGGCTGTCAGTCAGTTTCGATCAATTGCAGACTAAGAAAAGTTTCAGTATGGTTTGTAACCAGGCAAACCGTTAAGCGAGCACGAAACCAAGCAAATCACTAAAGTGCATGTACATTAGAAAAAAATCGTGAAACATTGCTGAAGACATTTATTGGTAAAGTTTAACTTCTGAAACAGAATCTTCTTTAAGCTAAGCGAACTAGTTACAAATTTCTGATATTATAAGGCAGACCAGACTTCAAGTAATACATCAATTTGGCGATGGTTTAGAAACAAGAGCCATTGCTATGCTTCAGTTACTGATGCCGGCATAACTGGGCAGCTGGAGAAGAATGGGTAAATGAAATTGACGAAATCAGTAACTTGGCCTTAGAGCCCGCTGCTGTGAGATTGGGGCATATGATAAAGAGGGCTTGGTCGTATGAGTGCAAGAAATATTCAACCAACGATACAAGTCAGTCGGATAGAATCGAGACCGGCCATCATGTACCCCTGAGATCACAGCCGTTGGCTTTTCACAGAACATCCATAGCGCTTGTCGGCATCTTATGCTCCCGATCCCTACTGATGCAGTCAACAGCTGGCACTTGTAATATTCGTAAAAAATGTATTGCCTAACGTCTCGACCACAGTGAACAATCTCAATTTTGTGACTAGTTCATTTGTTCTGAAGAAACTTTTGTATATGTTTATTGATGAGTAATAGAGGATTTGGTTAATTGTGGGTCGAACATCACTCACATTTGATCGCAACTTTCGCACTCAGAGGTCAAACCTCACAAATAAGCGTAACTACCGAAGGGTCACATACTGTTATCAGATCACAATTTCCAGATGAGCTCCAACTAGAAGCAAAACCACAAGCAAAATGGAACTATACACAATTGGAACATTCATCAGAAGTGTTGATAAGTTCAAAGTGCATTTTTTAAACTCCACGAATAGCATCATAGTCATCAGCACATTGGTTTCATTTGACAGCAGTGCATCGGGAAACATTTATCTACGTTGCTACAGAGACTGTCATTGAAAGTGAACGACCAAAAAACAGTTGACAGTAAGTGAGAGTTGAAGTTCAGTGTACGAACGAGTCGATCAAGATAAATATACAAAGTTGAAATCTCCATTCCAAAAGTGTCAAGGACAAACATGTTGCATGGGCTATGTGGGCAACTACTTCCAGCTTTCACTTCCATTTTATGCGATATGGTAACAAACCTGAGCTAACCCAACTAACCTGCAACAAGCATTCCAAAAGGCTGTTATATTGTACTCGTCTGATTTGATGGTTTTTTTTTAATCACGATCTTCTGCAACAAAAACAAAGCGGTTAAACTGAAATGTTAAACTGAAAAAACACAATGTAAATACCACACCAAGAATTCTGGACCGACCGTTACCTTTATCGATCCATTACAAGTAAGAGGAATCAAGGTGCTTACAGCAAACCGGCCTCTTCCACTGACTGGAGCAGGCCACCAAATAATTGAACTTAATAATCAATAACACTACAACGCAGCAGTAGACTTATGGGGTCCACAGCCTAAGAAGACATACAGATCACGCTTAAACATACTGTCTCGTTGATCTAATGAAACAAAAAAGTGGTCAAACAGCTCAGGGTTGTAGCCGATAGGATGCAAAACAGCTAAATTTTTAGAGTCAGTCAGTCATGGTCAAACAGAAAACGAAGCCGATTCAGCCGTAAATTTAATGTGAACTCGACTATACTAGTAGAGCCATCGTTAAGCACAGAAACGTGTCTTTATCAGACCTATGAGTATGCTTAAATGGAAGACAGTGGTTAGCACAGAGCACTACATAATTAATGGGTTACTTGGTTTTGTGAATTTATGACCTGACAGGAAAGTTTGTACGAAAATGTGGAGAAACATGGAATATAATGTGTGATGGAAGCGTTCTATTGTCCGTGATTGACTCAACCAAAAGAAGGACAAAATATTGATGGATATGTAAAGTATTCATAAGGCCACGTAACCAGCTCACCGGAAGTTTGTGATCTTCTTGCTTACTGTGCAGACTTATCTGTTAATGCATGTTGGAGTTACTTTTGTCCATTGTAAGCTGAGCATGTAAGACCTACCGAATGAATACTATTCAAGATGTCTATATAAAAAACCTAACCGCCATACCATATCTATTGAGATGGACAGAAGAGCAAGTTATACAGGATGGCTGCAAGGAACGAAATCAGTCAAAAGGCTCAACAGGTGAACATTCTGTTGATACGACTTTTGAAAAAGAAAGAAATATATCTGTATGTAATATATACATAATGGTGGCCCTCTGGTAGTCCACCTGAAACTTACTCCAAAGGAGCTACCGGTTTGGTGCTGCTAGTTGGAAAGCAGACCTCACCGGTCATGAAGTGTTGGTTTGAAGGTGATCACCAGGAATCATTATGGAAAGACCACATCTTCATTTATAAAAATAACCGAAAAATACATTGTTTTATCATTTGCTTAGAAACACGACCACAACGCTATTTGATGCCTCAATGTACACATCGTTGATTAACTCTAACAGCAGCAAAGCTCGAGTATAACGCCTATTTTTCAAAGAGGGTGATTAAAAAAATGGACGCGATGGTTGTGAGCGATTGAATGAGTATTCATATAGATTGAACATCACCCACAATTGATCGCAGCTGAGTATTATCAAAAACTTAGACTGAACGATTTCCTTCACTTGGTGTTCAATGCAGATGGTTGAACAACGCACTGAGGATATCAGCCATTAGGAATGCTACTCAAAACAACCATCTGCAGATTAGTGAAAGGTTTGCTCAGGAGAATGAATGAATTGGCCAGAAGAACTCAAATCGACCGCTAGAAAATCAATAAATGTGGATAGTGTTCATCTCTATGACACGGATTCATGTTATTCATATAATCTATGGCGGAAAATGACCATGGAAGTAACGCTTAGCCGAGATCAGATTTGGAAAAGTTGTCGTTCTTTGACTGAACTATTTCGAAGCCGAAGACAGTTAATGGAACGGAATCAATCAGGCAGATTTTGCATGATCTTCGGCGCAACTCACTGAATTGGCAGCAAGATGCGAATACTGTGGTAGTGATTGTTTGAACTTGAACATGAAGGTTTTTATGAATTCCTTTCCCTCCACTTAATCTCCTGTATCATCTTGTTGGTGGATGCTTTCGTGGTTATATGGCAGTTAGGAATCAATAGTTCTGATGATGCTGACGAAACTACAACAACCCAGAGTACCAAAATTTTCTCATTAGCTGCTAGACACACCTGGGAACCTGGTTACCTTTGCATACTTCCAGCAAGAACCTGGAATGAAAGATGAATGAGTATTCGCAGATTTTAATTTCCAACATGCAGCAAGTTTTACGTGTGGTTAAACTTACGGACAGTAACAACCGACTCGAAACTACTTCAACGACATCCGCAGTTCGATAAACTTCGGACTAATAACATCACTGGAAGAATGTACGTTGTTTGTGTTGGTCTGCAGTTAATCTATGAAAATGTATCTGGAATAGCCGAAGTAGATCGCTAGAGTGCGCCACTCTTATCTTCTGCAGCGTTAGCAACAAATTCAGTCAATGAGAAGATGTCAGTCCGGAAGTAAATGTCTGAATGTTCACTATTCCTCTGAGTTTGTTACACTCCTGTCACAACGGTGAGCTACCGTACTTCCCAGGTATTTGGCCACCTGACACAGTTGCTATCTATGTGACTGATTCGACTACACCAGTCAAGTCTGAATTTATGAAAGCACGTTAAGTAGAAAATAATGGAAACCCATCGTCGTACAAAGGCTGATCGGTCACCAAACACAGTTGATTTGAATTTATGTACAAGAACGTTTTTCATAATAAAAAGTTAACTCGTACACATTAAGAGATTTCTTAAATTCACAACGTACCTCGGATGTCGTCGTGAACGTGGAAAATAGCTATGGTTCAGTGATCACTCAAGTGCACGTGGAAACTGACCAGTGTTGCTTGAGGTTCTTATGTTGCCAAGTGCCTCTTTTTCAATTAGTATGTACCGGGTTATTACGATGTTTGGTTGTTAAACACAAAAGTCCTGAGGTACCCCTAAAGTGAATAGGCCGTTTTTTTAAAACATCTGTGACGTACAGTATACAAAAACAAGTGCAAGAAGATTAATTCTATTTCACGGAGATAGCCGACTGTCAAAATGATCCGCCAAGTCAAATCGGTTGGTGATTGCTGCGATTCTTAATGTGACAACGTGTTCCGATTAGGTCACTGAGGCAATACAATGGACTGCACACCACTGCTGAAACAAGTATACTTAACGTTTTCCCCCCGACCAAATGAAGGATGATGATATTCTGAATTCATCTATTGAAAGGTCTTCAAATAGTATGAGTCACAAACGTCACCACTCTTTCCGACTAATTCCACTAATTTCAAGTTGAACATCACCCACAATTGATCACAGCCGTCGCATTCCCATAAACTATATAGTCGGCCCTTTTCAAAAAGCAGCACTAGAGTCGAGTTTCGCTCTCATTAAATCTCGTCAGTAGAACATATCATCGCCACTGCAGCCTGGACTTGAACCATGGACACGCTGTTCATGAGGCAACCGTGTTTACCACTGCGTCATTGACCTCACGTTAGGCACGACCGAATTCTCATATGAGAACGCTCAACCACTTTCGTTTGTGAGTAATGATCAGGTTGCCCGATCGTCTCGATAGGAGAAACAGTTACTGTCCTGTTAACTCCAATCGATAACCCCGCGATTAGGACTTCCTAGACAGGTCGAAATCTTCGACCTCATTAAACCTGCTGGGCGATATTTTTAGATTGCTGATGACTAGTCGAGGATTTGGTTAGTTTCAAGTTGAACATCACCCACAATTGATCACAGCTGTCGCATTCCCATAGACGTTCCATTCGGCCCCTTTCGAACAGCAGAAGCACTAGACTCGAGTTTCGCCCTAATTAGAGCTCGTCAGTAGTGCATATCCGCGCCACTGCCGAGACTAGAACCACAGCCACGCTGTTCATGAGGCAATCGTGTTTACCACTGCGTCATTGATCACTAACATAGATGACAAGGAGTTCGCCAGATGAACAGCGTAATAAGTGTCGATGACGCCAGTTTGTGTGACTGAATCAATCTATATGCTTAGCTTTATAGAACTGAAAGAAATGCCGTAATAATGTCAGGATCTACACTGTCAGGTGCTTGAGACAAAAATGTCCAGTTATTTATTGTTGATACGACGAAAATATATATAAAAACCAAAATAACTAGTACTAAAAGCTCATCCGGAGTAAAATGGAATGTGGCGCATTATATTACAAAATAACAGCATATTCTGTCCGCTTTTTCGACAGTTCCTTTTAGAACGTCAATTAGTTTAACGTGTTCTCGATTGTGGACCGTTTGACAGGTTGTTATTATTTGCCAGTTAACCGACATTATAATGAACAACTCTGTTCTCTTATCGTTCATTCATATCTTCTGCCAAAAGAAATGCCACAGAGCACGTTGAAAATCATGAATGGAAACTGTCGATCAGTGATCATAAAGTTTATCAACCACCAGAATTGCAACAGACGATTCTTTGTTTCTCAAACAATTTTATTTCGTTCAACACTTTTCTATACTTCCGGTTTCTTACCGTATTCGAGCAGTTTATTGAACTGATTCAAAAGATCCAACATTTTCCCCAAAGATGCTCGTAGTTAAGATTGGACATTTTGTTCTAAACAATGCCTTTGGTAGGGTTATTGTACGTTTATTCAGCAATGATGGTGTGTGTATATGTTATAACTCTTGAAACTCATCCTCATTTCATGTATTCACTAAAATATGGTTCCGTTGTACTTCAGCGTTTTCATCAAACCAACAATCTGAGTACATATCAACCAACAGCTTTTGTTCGTCTATCTCTCTAAGAAAGTTCAATTGAACAGCCGTACGATTAAATTATTTAAACTGAGTGAAAAATGGATAGTGTTCCCTATACAATGACCACTATGAAGAATGATCAAATCCGGTCGCCACAAACTGAGATCAACACCTCTGTTCATATTTCAACTCTAAATGATGATTTCTGGCGGATGACACATCCGAATAAGAACATTCAGTCTTACTGCTAATTCACTTGGTTCTTATTATATGGTCATTAATGATTTGTTGTTTCACACTTGTTCCCCTTGAGTAGGTGACCAAACCATATTGGAGATAAGTATAACGTTTGATGACCAGTGCAAACAAGTTCTTCTTGCTTCCTAATTGAAGTGCACCTGCAAACGAGAGGTCTCTGTGTAAGAACAGATAAGTCTAAAAGTTGGCAGCGCAAAGGTTAACAAAAGATTCATACCTACAAAAATGTTTTATTCACCATAAGGTTCCATCATTGAGGTAAGCTGATGAAGGAAGGTCCTTTTTTAATTCCATTCCATAGTCTGAATAATGGCTGGATTTGATGTAACAGGACAGGTTTAGCAGTAAAAATGAAGACAGATTTTATTCCTGCGATACATTTACATTAGTCGTGTAGTCGTCTACTCACAGCACAACCTTTTACTAGCTAATGTGCTTCTCGGACCACGATGGAGTATTTTCTCGTTTGTAGCTAAAGCGCAAGCGGTAGATCGATTTCGCTTCATGAGGGGAAGAAGTGTGACAGCCAAGGGAAGTAACTCATGCACTATCCTGCACCCCTAAACACATGGTCTAGTGCACAAACGTATCAACTAACATACTGGAGTTTCATATAGATTGAACATCACCCACAATTGATCGCAGCTGTCGCATTCCCATAGACTTTCCAGTCAGCCCCTTTCGAAAAGAAGCACTAGACTCGAGTTTCGCTCTCATTAGAGCTCATCAGTAGTGCATATCATCGCCACTGCCGGGACTTGAACCACGGACATTCAGTTCATGAGGCAACCGTGTTTACCACTGCGCCATTGACCTCACGTTAGGCACGATCGTGGCGATCGGGCAACCTGACCATTACTCACAAGCGAAAGTGGATTAGCGTTCTCATATGATAATTCGGTCGTACCTAACGTGTGGTCAATGGCGCCGTGCTAAACACGATTGC
>JTDE01000052.1:40069-65559 GCA_014338405.1 Paragonimus skrjabini miyazakii | reverse complement strand
GCAATCGTGTTTAGCACGGCGCCATTGACCACACGTTAGGTACGACCGAATTATCATATGAGAACGCTAATCCACTTTCGCTTGTGAGTAATGGTCAGGTTGCCCGATCGCCTCGAGAGGAGACACAGTTACTGTCTGTTAACTCCAATCGATGACCCCTCGACTAGGACTTCTCTCCAAGTTGAAATCACAGAAATCATTGACTGCGATCAATTGTGGGTGATGTTCAATCTATATGAAAATCAAAATCCCCTACTACTCATCAATACTGGAGTTTATTCACAGGTTTTCGGTTCGATTCTCAAGAGTCCATGGAATTGATGGCACCCAACAAGGTCAAAACAGCTATTTACAACCTCTCTCAAACTCCTCTGTGGTCGTGGTGGATGCCCACTTGTCTGCAGACCCACCATAAACAAATGATTGTTGATGAGCAGTAATCAAAATATCACCGAAGTTAATAATTTCTGTGATTTCAACTTGGACAGAAGTCCTAGTCGAGAGTTCACTGTTTGGAGTTAACTGGAAAGTCACTATATCGATCGAGCAACCTGATCATTACTCACAAACGAAAGTGGTTGAGTGTTCACACATGGTAATTCGGTCGTGCCTAATGTGAGGTCAAAAGCGCAGTGGTCAACACGGTTGCCTCATCAAAGTGTGGTCGGAGTTCTAGTTCCGTCAGTGGCAAGTACATAAACTGCTGACGAACTCCAGCAAGGGCAAAATTCTAGTCCAATGCTTCTTTTCGAAAGGGACCGACTAAAATGTCGACGGGAATACGACAGCTGTGAAATATCTGGATTTCAGCTGCACTCGAAGCGGTGACAGAAACACGTTCAACCGCAACAAGCAGCTTACCAGGTGAGCAACAAAGCTACTCCTGTAGCTCAGAAACTTCAGATTTTAACTCCATTGTCCACTCAACCCTATGCCATGTGAAACCCACAAAATGATTCAAGAGATCGACTGTCAAGCCTTTCCACAATTAGGTCTTTTCTAAGTTATCGGATCCACCAAATCACATATACTTTATCAACTTTGGCCTACGAGGAAGTGAAATGCCACAGCTAAGGATATCAGTTCGCATACCTTTCTGTAACCCCGATGGTTGTGGTTCCGTGGTTTGGTGAACAAAAACCTCTGAACCATCATCCGACGCTTGTTCATGGATCGTAGGTTCGAGTCCTCGACATGCGTATTGTTGTTAGCTCAGTGTGGTCGGAGCAGGTGCTTATTACTCCGCTGGTAGTCGCTGTAACGAACTGTTTGTAAAGGCGTACTCTGACTTTGTTTCGCTGTCACCTAATTCTTGGTTAGCCTGAGCCAAATGGTGAAAATCGTTGGTGATTCTAGGCTTCCAACTGGACATGCGCTCGAAACAGTGATTACTTCTTTCGAACTCATTCGGGGAGCGATTTTTATCCCTTCACACTACAAGCAAGCAAGACCGCTGGTTCAGCTTTCGTATATTTGGTACTATTAAGTCAATCTTTATTCAGCAAAATATTGTTACTGGAGTACCAAAAAACAACTCAGACTCGTGACAGATAGACGTCATGAAAGTTACACATTTATTTGTTCGCAAGTAGTGAGAATCTACTCGATTCAACACTTAACCAAACCCCGACACAATAGATCTAGCAAAAGACCAATCCAAACATCGCGTTAAATATACTATATCAGGATTGGACGAACAGTCCGCCTTCCGTTATTCGCTTATTTCTTTGTTCCGTATTGCACCAATTAACATTCAGTTTGTGACCTTGTATGTGCCAATACGATCAACCAACGACAGACCGTGATTTCTTTAATGCTACAGTATATCTATAAATTCGACTTCGTGTCTCATGAATATGAACTGCTTACTGCAACTAGTGCGAGATCTTCTGCTTATTACTTGCGTGGAGGTTTCAATCCCGAGTACTAGTTCTATGGCTATTCGAAGTCCTTAATTCCGAGTATTGAACCACAGTACGCACAGACCGATTCTCAACCAACGAAGTAGGTACCTCATCTGCTACACTAGCTAGCTAGAGAGAGTAGTTTTTGCACCTTTGGAATTTAAAAACCGTTTGTTGTCTACTAAAAACTCTTGCGTCTAAACTGTTGAGAAAACTTTTTGGGTCATCCTTGAATTTTTTTAGTGGATTATCGGCATATTTTTATCGCATGCTCTGAGAGCCCACTGATATACTTCGCCTTTCATGTCAGTGCAATACATCGGCATGAATATGAATTATTTTACCAGGTCTGGATGTCTTCATTTCACTGGTACGTTATTTTCTCACTCAGATTTTAGTGGCTACTAGGCAACTGGCTACAAGCAGTTGTAACTCATCGTCTTCACGCATGCACGCAACTTTCAGTTTTTTTGCTTAATGTCAAATGCATTCTGTATTGAGAATGGACTTGGGCGGTTTATTGATTGGTGAAAGTTCAACCAATCAGTGTTCGCGCACTAGCTGCCGCAGACGGAATTATAGTCAAACTGGTACCAACCAGTCATAAACAACGATCAGCTGTTATTCAGTGCGTATCCGTTTCAAAAACCGAGTTGCTAGATGAAAGGCCGTGGAACAACACATCAACAAACTGGCTAATCAAAACACGAGAACACATGTTGCTTAATGACAATCGAAAATACCGTTGTTCCTCTATAAAAAGGTGATGTTTTCCCAACAAACTGAGATTGCTTAGTGCCGCTGAGATGTTTTCCGGTTTCTCCTCGATTGGGTAGCACAATACGGGACAGGTTCAACTCGTTTGGCCTGATATGACGTGGTCGCAAACTAATTTACAATGCTATAGTTTAGTCGTAGCCAACCTCATTGTCATCCGGGTACTTTGTGATAGACCCTTACGTCGTGCTGCCATAGCCTTAACCCTTGCGGAACGATCGATGGCCGAACAGTAAACAAGGACATATTCGATTCTTTCATTGAACAGGTTCCGTAAGGCCGGGAGAGGTGTCAGTTTGCCGTTCGCAAGAGGTCCTATTCTGAGAGTTAACTAATGTACAACGTTGTGGAATGTCATACGCACTGAACGAAGTCCTTGACAGAATCAAAACACACAAACCAGCCTGTCAGTTGTGGAGTTTGGATTCCATAGTTGAACATTTCGGCCACATCTGTCACGAATAAAGCACAAGCACCGAAAAATATATTGTAAGAGAAGTCTAACAATTTGATGGCATCGATAGACGCTGCAGTTCAGATGGCCCTGTTCTTTTGAATGTTAAGGCACAGTGTAGTACTCGGAACTACGGACTTCGAACAGCCCTAGGAATCACACTCAGATTGAAAGGACAATGAATGCACGTGGAACATCCACAAATTTCCCCATCTGCGAGGTCTAGCAAACATCTAACTGTATATCAAAGGGAAAATTTGCGAAGTAGGTACACGTTCTGTCCCATGTTACGGATAGGTGATTTGGTCCACGTGTGTGGAAGATGCATGTCATCGGTATTCGATCACCGTTGTCTTTGTCAATCAGGTTGTAGCAACTGGGTTGTTGGTGCGTACATAGGAAATCCTCATGAACGTGGCCGATAACTGGGGCAATGAAAATGCGGTCAGTGCTGTGGTTCAGTCATCTACTCTGTGTACCAACGGAGCGTCTGCCGCGTTAAGGATTGTTCAGTGTAGATGGTGGTGGCTACAATAAACTGCAAGGTGGTGAAACGATAATGCGATCAACAACTATAAGAGCCTTGACAGCCTCGTGACACGGCAGCATGACGGAACTAAATGCACAGCACCACAACCCGAGAGCTCAATGTTTGTCTATTAAGGGCACCCATTAAGATAGCGTAATCCTGCAAACAACCAAAAAGTTTGAAAGAAATTGAATATTTCAGTCTTTTAACTCAACACAAAAGTTTCTATCTTAAGACCAATCTCAAACAAGCTGATGCTGTTGTCACCTAAGTGACTTATAGGGTAAAATCACATCAAAAAGCGCTCTTCCGATCGATTAAAACAGTGTTCACTGATGTCGACGTTGAATTATAAAACCTCTTGTTGTGGGTTTCAGATTGATTACATTTACCGTGTCCATTCAGCAGCCTAACGATATATACGCGATCTAGTGTCACAAGACGGCTAGAACCTTATGACAAACGTTGAAAACCTATGGCTGACAGCCTAAAAGAGAACGGAATCAGTGTGTAACACAACTGAAGGTCCGAACTTCTGGCTTGAATAATCGAACCGGAGAAACAAAACTTTAGATGCTTGTGTTTAAACTCAAACACCCAATATCAAAGTGTCCGTAAGTTTCAACCAAACAACCGAACCGCATATGGGGAGTATAGAATCCATAATCATTCACGACTATACGTAGTCTATCAGAACAGCTGTAACCATTATAAGTGGCAGTTAAGCATCAGTGTGAACCACTGATGTATTGCTGTCTATGATGATGATGATGAACCATTAGAAGTCGGGCGGAAGAAGACGGAATATAAAACGTTTACGCAGACCAAACTGGTTCCGTATATAATAAAGTAATCGTCAACAAAATTGTACAACATACGATCAAGTAAAGTTTGTGTACAGAAACTGACATCATATAAAACAGCAGAACAAAAAAGTCAGTCGAGCGTTGTAAAAACAAACAAACCTGGATTCATCGTCAATGAGGAGGACTTTGTGGGAAAATTAATTTATCGTTCGTTACAATGACGGTGTTATAAACATATAGGTGATGTGATGCGTAGTGCACTGGTATTCCAACAGGAGGTCGTGTCCCTTGTTAGATAACTTGTCAACACGTTAATCGTTAAACACTTAGCAATCCAAAATCTCTCCTCACCGATTCTGCTCAGAATCAATAAAACGCCAACTGTAACACAGCAATCTTTACTGCCTGGAGACGACGATTACATGCACTTGACCAAATAAAAACAGTCGTGATCTTTTGAAATTCTCAGTCAGGAACTATCGTGAGTACCAAGAATCGAACCAGAGATGGACAAAGCTTATCATTACCGATTTACCCAGTTCCCTCTGTGACTTCATCTACTGACTACTACGCGTACTACATTGAACACGGTAGAAATAGCTAGTGCGAATGAGTTAGTCCAGGTGAGCAAAGTCACTAGAACTGCTAGTTTAACGGAAAAGTGCTTGAAATAACATTTGTGCGGTCTATAACAGGTTGGTTATCAAACATTCATCAGATTAATCTAAACCAACAGTAACAATGATCAGATCACAACCTGATTGCCATGATAACCAAACTGAAAAAAAAGACAATAATTCGAAGAACAGTGTCAGATGAAAAACAGTGTCAAAATAATAAAAAGATCATATTGTTCAGAAATCCGTCACATAATCCACCGTATTGAGGAGGTAAAGGCGAAGTTAATCCATGAAAGATTTCATGAGTGAATAGAACACGATGCAAGTAGTCCCGGAACGTCCCGGCCCGTAAACAGCACCGAAGTAGCCATCAGACAATGAGTGCTGTACAGCACTTTTTGACTGCATCCCTGTTGAAAAGAAAAACGAAAGACAGAGGTAACGTTCGCTGTTATTCTAAGCAATACAGTTTACTACTTGTGAGTAGTCTAACTAAATCACTGTTTTTCACTCCACATAACCGGGCGGTACACAAGTATTATCATTATGGGCTTGCCAATAGCTGGCTCTTCGTAATGTCTTAATGAGCAGTGAATTGAAACGTCAAAATGTGTCGAAACAAGTATCCACTAGGATTCGTTAACAAACAACCAAGTAAGGAATAATCGACATCAGCTCCAAAATAAATAGAGAAAAATGTTAGTACAAAACCAGAGAAGATTCGAAAACCATGGGACAATAAACAGAAAATCAATTGCTTAATTCTGTTTCTTAACGCAAGTCTTACAGCATCGCCAACTAAAATATTCGGTGTCATTTGAGCATTAGCCGGAGAAGGGCGTCTATTAAACCATCAATTAGAGGATCATGCAGGTAACAGAATCAGCCAGTCCAACACATTAATAATTTTTGTTACCGTTATCACTGTGGTCCCCAAAAACATATCGCTTTTATTGTGGAAGCCATGGCGGTTGATTAGGTATAGTCACTTAACATCTCCAACGTATAACGATTGTTTCGAGACCTTGTAGAAGGACCGTTCACACAGTTTCATTAAACAACTGACCTATGAATAAAAGATAAATCACCCCGGCACCAGCTGACAAATGCAATACAGGCTTCAGTCATACAGTTTGGAAACCGTCAGATACTACTCCAAGAATCAACCTAGTCCGCCAAACTATCGATTATCGTCGAACCGACTTACTAGACCAGGTCAAGTGTGTAGCCAACGGTTCGTTTACAAACAGGAGCGCGAACAGGTACTTCTGAACCGGTAAGCACACCGTCGTTACTATCTAATCTCGGAATTAAGGTGCGGAACTAAAGCACAACCTTAACAGTATGCGGTGGCGACCTACGGAAAAATACGTATGTCTGGATAGTACATTATACCAGTATTACCAGAAAATAAATGCCAGGAATCAAACGGGATTAATCTGGCAAAAATACTCAAACTTATGCAAAACGCGCGGTTGAGACAACGTAGATTAGAATCAGAGAAATGGAGTACGTGCTCAGTGAACGTTCGAACAAATTGGTGGTTATAATACAGTTCATTCCCTTCAGAAGTTGGAATTAAACAGTTAGGACACGAAAATCTGTAGATGCAACCATTTCGTATTGACCCTTCAGTAACAAGTATAAAATAACACGAACCGGTAATACAGAATTGTGCACCCATTTAAGCAAGTGTTCCTTCACTCTGGAGATCCTACCGATGTAATTTTCTCCGCAGTTACATGTAAATTGGTAAACGTGATGTGTGGTGGCACCGATAGGCTGGTCTCCTTTGATCGAAGGCACTGGTAGCTTCTGGGTCCGAGAGATTATACAGAGATCAGCCGCATTAAATATACACCCTCTGTACAGATCTGCTCTCTAAGTGTGAGTGCATCATGCAGGAAACAACGCAACGATTGAGAATCTCACTTAAACGAACATTTAATGCAGTTGAACCCCGTTTAATCTCTCAGACCCAGAAGGTATGAGTGCCTTCAGCCAATAGTTGTCTGGGTTAATGCAGTACGCGATTGTTTGCCGTCATCTGCAACACAGACTTTTTACAAGTAGCGGATGAAATGCAATATCATTTGCACGATATTTCAAGAGAAGGGTTCGTTGTACGAAGCTGTCACTATGGACTTCCTCAAAATGATAGAATATGCACGTTGTCGGTGTACCGTCAATTTATTGGCTGGGTTGCATCTCCACAGCTAGATTACCACATTTTGTCGTTCGTTTCAGTGATCCCTCCAAGAGACACTGTTGTAGATTTCTGTTGACATAACAAACCCTAAAACCACATAGGTAGCCTATCCTCTTTTGCGGATTCGTTTGTCAAAACTGCATATTCGGATACCACGAGATCTCTTGACATTCCTCCATACGAAATGTCTTTATTCGCAACAAAACGTCTGGGATTTATATAGAGAGGGGTGAGTTAGATGTATTCCTTTTACTCTGTTCGAAAACTGAAGTCATGCGGTTTGGTATGCTTTCGTCAACGGGTTCAATAATAGTGTGACATGTCACTCCACTTTGCTATCAGGGCATTCTCGTTAATCTATTAAACCGTTTATCATTAGTGTTTGTCTGTTGGGTTTCCAAAAATTTTCAATAAATTTCTGATCGGAATTACACGTTGGCCACTCGACACTAGTTCTCGTTTATGGTAAATAGCGCTTATCTGTTAGCTGATTGGGTTGTGGTGTAGTATATGATCTCAGAGGGCTCTCTAATGTGTTAATGTAGGTACCGTTGACCTGCAGATTGTCTGTCAGTAAGCCTAACTCTAGCGGTAGGTAGTCTGCAGTGTAAATCCTCCTGGCTCTGTTGAAAAGCGTCCTGACCAGACATCTCTTACGTCGCACCGGACAGAAGCTTTCGAAATGCATGTACTGTCCAGTCCAGGTAGGTTAAAAAGTACAGCAAAGCCGTCATCCCAATTGTGGAAATGACGACGGTACCGAACAGGACGGTGTATTTAGAACTCCCGTTTCTAGGGAACAGCTGGTCAACAGTGACGAGGAAGCGTCTAACAGCGGCTGTATCCAGGACTTATAACGCTGCAAAGTTGTGTGTAATACAACGAACGAGAACTCTACCAGTCGCCCCAGTTACGAACAAACAGTGTACGTCTGTCACATCTCACTGTTTACACAAATACTCGTGTAGTTGCAGTATGAGCTACATAGGGAGGACAAACCGACAACTAGCTGTTCGTATCAGGGAGAGTGTACCCAAATGGTTGGAGACGCAGTTTAAAACGTCAGGAGCCAATATAGATGCTGATGGACGGCATCCCGCATCTTCCGTTGCAATGCACATAATACAAACAGGACACATAGTCAAAGCTCCTGAGACGTTCTCGGTGATCTTTCGGAGCAACCGAAAACGCATAATCTGGTCTGCTGAAGATTTGGCTATTAACCGTCACAGTACCCCCCTGTGTGTTCAAAAATAATTTGTGTTGACACTGCGGATACCCAGGTAGTCGGCATTCCCACAATTTTGGTTTTCAGTTTTGGTGTCTGTCTGTTTAATCTCTTCAGCCACGACTTCCGCTTTGTGGAATTTTGATTCGTTTAAAATTAGTTACATGTCCATGTGTGATCAGAATATGTGTATATGGCAAACGTGCCAGATTTTAACGGAATCAAACCGTTTGGACTGTCTGATCGACAGGATAGAATGTCGTATCTAAACGGCGGCCGAACAGATAAGGACTTTGACACGTGACACGAAGGGCTGCCGGTCCGATCCTTGTTGAAACGATCTCTGTCTGATGAGTCCAAACACGGACGAAACCGGTCGTGGAATTTTTGTTTGGGGGTGATCATTAAGAAGCATTATAAACACCCTTTGGAGTCCATGCGGTCGTAGGCATTACATTTCCCACCATTGTTTGTTTAATGACGTTTGGATAATATAGAACTTACCTGCGGGCAATAGGGAATTCGGATGATATAACCTGTGCATCAATCACAACCGGTCGTAGTCTTGGCATACGCACAGACATTTCAGATAGATTCTTCCGAACAGAAGTACGGGACTCGAGTTTTATTCTTGTTGGACCTCGTCCGCAGTGTATACTCTTGCCACTACAGGGGTTTGAATTCTGATCATACTTTACGGAAGCAAAAGTGCTGGCCACGGCAACACTGACCCCATATCAGACGAGACCGAATTATCATAAGTAATCGCCCAGTCACATTAGCTTATACGTGATGCTGAGGTTACCCGATCGCCTAGACAGGAGACACGACAGCTGTCCCGATGGCACCGATGGGTGACTACACATGTAGAACTCCACATCGAGTTGGAAACAGATAAATCGACAAACTTGCTGAAGAACACTTTCAATACTTAAACATAGTAGGAGGTTTAATTGATATAAACTGAACATCCATCATAGTAACTCTCGGTTTTCGTATTAACAAACTTGTAAGACGACCTAGCAAACTGATCAATTATGCATGATGATTTGGCCGTGCCTAGTGAGATGGTCAGTATGAGAATATGAACTTGAGCACATATATGGATTGTGGCAAGTATATGCACTGCTGACGAAGTCTAGCACGAGTGAAGCTCTAGTCTAGTATTTCTTTTGAAAAAAAAAAAATATGTTCTGTGTATCCATGGAACAGTACTGCAAACAGTGTGCAGTTTTACAATTATTTCATATACTGTAACAATCAACGTTAAAAAAAGCTACGGTGATTTTTAAAAGAATGCGAATTTTATGCCGAAAAATAATCTCTTAGGAATATGCGTGTGCAATCGACACTTGGTGACATTTCCCTTTTCATTCAGAAGCTTTCTCATGTTGTTGTTTGATCGAGTTGTTTATAAACCGATGGTAATAAATGAAACGATGCAACGAAAACTACGACTCGTCTTACAGATACAAACTAACACCCACATAAGACTCAGATATTTGGTTACAAAGTGTGCACACCTTGATGGCAACTGTTTCGATGTAGAGACAGGAATTTCAGGAAATAAATTCTGTTCTTTCCTGTTCTTTTGTCTTCTAATCACGATTACATGAGATGTAAGTATCAGCGTTAACCACTGGTGTGTTATTGTCAGTGTTGACAATGACGCAGGTACCTATGGTGCAACAGTTTATCGGGACAGAATGTTAAGTACAAATTACAGGCAAATGCTGTGGTCAGCTTGCATTCATAACAGACAGAAAGATTACAAGACATTCTTCCTGTACGTGCAAGCTGCTAGTCAAAGGAGAGAATAATACAAAGGAAACCCATTTGGACAAAGCATTGAAAATCTAACAGTTACACGTCATTCATAATGAACATATAAACCCAAATATCACATATAATTGTGAAGGAAGTGGTTTTTATACACGAAAAGGACAACTGTACAGGCAGCGGTTACCACGGAAAATTCAACTCGAAGTATGCTAAATGGTCACACTTTGGTCTGAAAGCCTGTGTATCTGTTAGTAACTCATGTGTAGCAGAATGTTACTGAGACTATCCCACACGGACATGAAAGTGATAACACACAACGGAGTTAACACACTTGTACGGATCGTCAAAACACTGATAATAGGCTCAAGTCGTTCATTTGCCAATTCATTGATACTTGTGGAACCAGTTGCATTAGCCCAACGGTAAATGTGTCCCAGAGTACACTAGAGACTGAGTACTAAGCCATGCGGTAGATAATAGTCAATTTTCACCAACCTAACATCTACAGTAAACAGAACAAGTTAACCAACCTGAGTATGACTCTCACGTAGCCTACAGCACAACTGACAAACAGATGCTATCAACGTAATTGCAATACATCGCAACAGACAGTGTAAAAAAGCACATGATAGCTAGCCCGACGTTACTACGATTATAAAGATCAGTAGTTAAGATCTTCTTTTGCTTATTAGATATAGAACAATTTTTGATTTTATTTGTCATGTTTTCTTTTCACAGTGTGCGTGCCCTGTAACAAAACGTTTCTTTTTGATTGAGAATCACGCTTCACTCCAGTAAGATCGATAACCGTGTCCATCTTCTTTAATGAGTCCGTTTTAATGACGATGACCTCATGGTAAATTGACCGACCCTTGACTAGTTTAAGCATATATCAGGCCAACGGCGATACTAATCACGCATTGTAGTGATTTAAGCTTACTTGTGTCAGCACACGGTTACCTACCACGAAGCCGACAAGAGTTGTTCAAAAGGTGTGTGCTGAACATCACAAACGTGGTTTTACTACTCTGTGTTAAACTCATTAAACGATATACAGTGTAGTCCATGAACAGTCAAAATGTCTGTTTCTGACATCCGCTAGGGAATCCAATCACATCTGTGCTCGAATTCATATCCGTTTAGCCTGTTTAGTACGTGCGTCCCGTATGAGAATTGAACACTAGAAAAGCGGACTTTGACGTCTTCTTATCAGCTCAGGCAGTTTCCCACTGAGTTGTCGTGAGTAAGTATACACATCGCGATAAAACTCATAGGATGGTCCATCGTCAAAGGACAGTTCTGTTAATGAACGGTTACAACACCACCACTTTCCAAACTTGTTGCACGGCTGACTGGCATGGGTCCTCTTAAGACAGGTTCATCGGGAATCAAGGGTATGATGGAAGCAATGGAAAGAAACACACTGGGGAACTGTGTGGACTGGATACTTACGCCCTTCGTAAGACAAGTACATCGTCAGCGACCCACAAGGGCAACAGATTTCATTGCTTATGATCCACAACTACAAAGGACATAAGTTAATTGGTGCGCCTTTCATCAGTTACTACGGTAAAAATAAAACAAGCTATATATAAAGAGCGGATATGCAACAAGTTGCAAGATCAGCATGTTCAGTTGGGGCAAACGAAAGACATTTCAGACACAGTGGAATGACAATTCCCAAATACAAACAGGGTTGGGCCAAAGCATGTCAACGCCAAACTGAATATCACTCACATTCGAACACAGCTTTTCAGCCGATCTCTTTCAAAAAGAAGCACTAGACTCGAGTTTTGCTTTCGCTGGGGATCGTTAGAAGAGCATACTCTTGTCACAGCGAACAATAGAACTTCGGCCATCCTTTTGTGACGCGAACACGTTGACTACCACGCCGTTAACCTCGCATAGGGCACAACCGAAGTATCATACATGAACGCTCGACTATGTCCACTACGTCATGAGAAACCCTGAATATACAAGTCAAATGTTGTGTGGTGAAAATTCGATGGCAGAGTCATGCAAAGAGGGAAATTTACAGCGACAAAAGTGAGAACTTCTATGTCAACAACGAAGTCGCATATTGATCAAACATCGGTACGCTCGTGTCCAAAAAGTTAGTGATTTGTTACTATTAATCACAGTGCATTCGCCTTTTGTTGGTACGCCCCATACTATAAGTAATCCACACTAGGATCCGTTATCAAACAAATAAACGTGTCGGTATATATATACTCAACAAAGATGGACCAGGTTTTGCAACCCTATGATAGGATTGTGGCTACAGCACCACTGTATTCTTGAACTTAATGAAAAGACTGAGACCATGCCGACACCACAAAAGAAGTGAGTTGACAAATGCCATCCCAGTCTTTGTCATACGACCTGTGATCTCATCAGACATTCCACCAGCGCTGATACAACACACCTCTCAAGGAACAGGCACCTACCTACTACTTCCAATGGTCCACCATCAAAAGTGAGAACAAGCTCAGACTCTTGCTTATCTTGCAACAGAACCTTACAATCAGTAGGTACAAAGGATACACCAAAATTGAAGAACAGAAGTCTCCAAAATGTCTAAGCTGTTCTGGGCTCCCTGTGAACCTTCACAAGTTAGATGGAGATCACCAACACACCCTGTCTCAAAGCCGAATGTCTGGAAGCAATTACACACCGCCATATTCACAGTCTGGAGAATCACACAAGAATCTCGTCTACTGCAAAGTTGAATAGGAAGAGGGAGGCTGAACAACCCCACTCCATCCCACTTCAGATCATCAAGGTCGGCGATACGTAGCCATAAGCCATAACCCGACCCAACGTCTGATGATAAATTGCTTACAGAATGTTTGTAAACTTCTCAACCAAACCCTTCCTCAACAGATAGTCCCAATGTGTGGCTCTGTGAGCCAAATCGAAAGCCCCGCTGATGTCCAGAAAGGCAACAACTGTTGCTTTTCTAAATGAATGGTGAGGTTTAAGCATTAGGCGGAGTATGGAGGTGTGATCAGCGCGGTCACGACCACAGCGAATCCCAGCTTCGTTCGTTTCACCCAGTCCACGAAGTCGAATGACTGGGAACAACTATGACAGGGTAACAATCAGGCTAATCCCTCGGCGATTTGCCAAAGAAATGCGTGAGCTATTTATGAAAATGGGGACGATGTTAGCCAAACTTCAATTATTCCGAACAACTTCAATGATCCACAGCTTCTGGAGCACATCTGTCAGAACTTTAACCAAGGCTAGATCTTCATCCACAAAAGCGCAGGAGGAGGTTTGTTAGGGCTGGGGGGCGTTCCAGAAATTTGATCTCAAGTGAGACTTCCATTTACGAAAACGTCACAGAGCCCGAAGGTGAAGTCAATGACGCGGGTGACCAGTTGAACTGCTAGTGCGCCCTAAACGTCGTTGTAGGTTACGAATAACCTTATCAGTGTTTATGCAGATTGCCTCCATCACAATTAACTTCGTGCTACCCGTCACTCGAATGAGATGGAAAAGATGTCCAGAGTTCCCGGCAACAGCAGTTTGTTCCGTCTCGATAGTGGGTCGTCCTCGTCATGCCTCGTGATCCTCTCGTAGTTGCTTCCCGACTATCAACCGGGTAGCTTTCAGAGTAGAATCGCACTACCTGCTTAAGGGAACATTTCGGCCAGTGTCAAGAAGTTCCAGTGATCGTACAGAGACCCAGTGATTGACAGCTGAACGAGAAGTAGTACCACACCAAACAATACCACACCTATTCATTGTATGACGTATATCTACTTAATGTACCCCAATGTCGTCTTGTGAGTAGCGTCCCAGACTAGAAACAAGCGCACTTTGACAAGTATAGAATGCTTGCGTGTCTGTTGCTTTAGGTATGTCAATTTGTGTTTGACAGCGAAGTGGTCTCCCTTTAAAACACAAAGCGAAGCTGGCAAATACTAGTGTATGGTCGGCATCTACACAGGTGCTCCAGATTGACTTGCAATCTTGGAAGCAGCTACGCCATCAACAGCTGACCGTTATGTGGTCAGTTTGTGTCTACCACTGGCCTGGCGAAGGAAGTCGCTAGGTGGTGCATTGTCATCAGGAACAACGAAAATAAGTGCCTCCAAGAAACAGACTGTTAGCAACACACAGGCACCACACCGTTATCTATTCTACAAGTACTGTAAGAGTGCGGGCCACCTAAGTCACATTCGTCAGCACTTAATCAGCCTACCTGAGCGTTCAAGCCTCCAACTAGAACATGCCTATGAGTCGAGCGGAAGGTTACTAAGTTAGTGATGAGGATCATCTTTGACTGCGTTTGGACAACAGTCTGTGAGAGCATATGCCGCAAGAACAAACAAACAGCGTTTGTCACAGGTGCCTTTCGATGATCTAACGGCACCTTCTAGTTTGACACTCCAAAGTCGGCTATTGACAGGAATACAACCAAGCAGCGCCTCCTCTGCATATGCGCTCACGGCTATCTCAGCATTGGCTTGGTCGGTGACTTGAGCCGCATGGTTTCCAGACCAGCGCACATTGTACGCGCACAGTGAAGCGGCCCATGTTGTAGATCTAAACTAGAATGCTTACGCTGTGTTTCAGCAAGGCAACCTATATCGATGACGGGAGTCTTAAAAGTACGCGCAAGAGCTGTCTGTTGACCTGTCTTTATAAGGGTACAGACATTGAAGATGGCAAGTTTGAATGGTGTTCGGGGACGAGTGACGTTTTGTGTTCGTCAGGCGAAGATATTACCTTGGTATATTGCACACTGTCTTTCTAACCACGACAATCGTCGCGGTGAGCAATCTGGGCAAGTCTCTGCATGTGCAAAAAAGAGATTGGGGAGGTTACCAAGTGAAGAATTAGTCAACGAAAGGGGAAAATGCGACCGATTAGCTTGGTGCGATAGAGTGTAACAGAAGAAAAGCTGATCGCTGGCACCTCGGTCGAAGAGTTACGGTAGGAACATAGGACAAAATCTTCAAGCAACAGGTTTATAATTGTCGGGAAGAATAATTCTCTGTTGCCCAGACCGACGAAGAGGATTAGCTTGAGGGTCCCTAGCCTGAACTACTAGTTTACAAGAAACTTAACCCGCAAGGCAGCGAGGGAACTAAGCAGTTCGCAGTCCACTGGGTACCAGTGACCAGCTGAGGTTTCGTTCAATCGCACCTCAGATGGAGTTCACTCATCCAAGATGCCCAAGACTTCTTGCATGAGGTTGCGACAGAAGCAATGGATCTGGCCAGCCGAGTAGTCCGAAACCTATGGGGCTGCTGTGATTCTTGCTTCCTGTTACCGGCTGCTGGTGGCCAAATTGGTTCATACGTACTTCGAATGAGGTTCAGTCATTTAAGGTACCCGGCATATCTTACGTATCCGTCGGAGCCAGTAATCATTGAGGTGATACGTACGCCTTCGTCCAGATTTTCCCATGGCTGACGAGAACCGATGTCCGTATGTCAAACGAACAGCAAGCTGTCCGAGGGCCCATGTGCTCCCGTGGAGGCATCTGAAAACCTTTCATGACGGGATGATATACAACATGCTAAATAGCACATGTGGCATTCTATAGGAGACCCGGATGCCAACCGTAAATCCACCAAATCTGGTAGTACTAACGCCCACTGTCCGCGGCTGCCTATTCGACGGGAAAAACCCCCCTATTTCGCCGCTGGCCCTCAAGTGGAAGGCCGTTTCCCAATCCGCAACCTGGGGACGCGCCCGGTGACGTCGAGCCTACCCCTCAGTTTACAGTATCAGTAATCAATAATTTGGAAGAGCAAACAATGGTTAATAAATAAATCTTACATTATGGACAAATCTGTCGCGCATACATTAAGTCGACAACGTCGTAGAAACAAAGCAATAACTTAGTAGAGCTAGGCAGCGTAGAAATTATGGAACAGAGGCTAATGTGCTGGGGTGTATGAAGGATCATTGACGGATTGTGAAGAAGATGAAATGAAGTAA
The DNA here is from genome assembly GCA_014338405.1 of Paragonimus skrjabini miyazakii. Taxonomy (NCBI): domain Eukaryota; kingdom Metazoa; phylum Platyhelminthes; class Trematoda; order Plagiorchiida; family Troglotrematidae; genus Paragonimus; species Paragonimus skrjabini miyazakii. The sequence continues at coordinate 49,292 of JTDE01000052.1, read as the reverse complement.
ACCGCTACCTTATGAATCCTACCCCAGTTTGGCGGTCAACAAAAGCGGACACCCAGCTGTCTAGACTGAAGGAGAAGCGTGGTCATCACAGTGGCCTCCAGCAGATACTGGAGGACATCAGAATGTTCCGGCAAGGACCATCCAGAAAGGATGACACGAAGGACGCTCTTAATAAACGACTTAAATAATTCTGTTCAGTGTCACATCAGTCGACTGCCGTGATCGTTAATAACGTAACTATAGTTAACGTGAGAGAGCCCGATGCACCGAAACCTCATCGACGTAGCCTATGAAAACGCTAAGTATAGTTAAGTCGATGGTGCCATGATACAGGTTTGGCAATGATTTGAAGTGCACTTTCAATTATCGAGGTCAATTAGCCAACCATTTCAGACAGAAACCAGGATGTGTTGTATTGTGCTGACACCATTAGTTCAAGATCATGACTGTGTACCAGTTATACAAAATTCGAAGTTTTTGAAAAAATCGCAGCGTTTTATAGTAGAGAATGTGCATTATTGGTATATTATCTTGTTAAAATACAAAGCTATGACGACAAAAAGTAGAGTACTCTTTAATGTGTGGCCATGTATGTTATTACTGTTAACAGTATAAGTCACATATGTACGCTGAGTTTGTCATAACTCGGTAGTAACAATGACTATCCATAAAATGACTACGGGTTTGAGTCCTGGCTAGTACTATGGTCGCTGTCCAGACGTAGTCGGACTATGAATCCATTAAGTAACAGTGCATTGCAAGAAACAAAATGGGTCGTGAAAAGTGGGAAGGCTACGTACATTAACACATTAGAGAGCCCTCTGAGATCATATACTACACCACAACCCAATCAGCTAACAGATAAGCGCTATTTACCATAAACGAGAACTAGTGTCGAGTGGCCAACGTGTAATTCCGATCAGAAATTTATTGAAAATTTTTGGAAACCCAACAGACAAACACTAATGATAAACGGTTTAATAGATTAACGAGAATGCCCTGATAGCAAAGTGGAGTGACATGTCACACTATTATTGAACCCGTTGACGAAAGCATACCAAACCGCATGGCTTCAGTTTTCGAACGGAGTAAAAGGAATACATCTAACTCACCCCTCTCTATATAAATCCCAGACGTTTTGTTGCGAATAAAGACATTTCGTATGGAGGAATGTCAAGAGATCTCGTGGTATCCGAATATGCAGTTTTGACAAACGAATCCGCAAAGGAGGATAGGCTACCTATGTGGTTTTAGGGTTCGTTATGTTAACAAAAATCTACAACAGTCCCTCTTGGAGGGATCACTGAAACGAACGACAAAATGTGGTAATCTAGCTGTGGAGATGCAACCCAGCCAACAAACTGACGGTACACCGACAACGTGCATATTCTATCATTTTGAGGAAGTCCATAGTGACAGCTTCGTACAACGAACCCTTCTCTTGAAATATCGTGCAAATGATATTGCATTTCATCCGCTACTTGTAAAAAGTCTGTGTTGCTGATGACGGCAAACAATCGCGTACTGCATTAACCCAGACAACTATTGGCTGAAGGCACTCATACCTTCTGGGTCTGAGAGATTAAACGGGGTTCAACTGCATTAAATGTTCGTTTAAGTGAGATTCTCAATCGTTGCGTTGTTTCCTGCATGATGTACTCACACTTAAAGAGCAGATCTGTACAGAGGGTGTATATTTAATGCGGCTGATCTCTATATAATCTCTCGGACCCAGAAGCTACCAGTGCCTTCGATCAAAGGAGACCAGCCTATCGGTGCCACCACACATTGCGTTTACCAATTTACATGTAACTGCGGAGAAAATTACATCGGTAGGACCGAAAGATGTTTGATCTCCAGAGTGAAGAAACACTTGCCTAAATGGGTGCACAATTCTGTATTACCGAAGAACGAGAATATCGTTGAAACATGGAAGCAACCAGTGTCCATAGTCGCAAGGCACGTCCTGACCATTAATCACGCTATCAATCCAGCTAGTGCATTTGGAATCCTGTTACATCATTTCAATTCAAGATTCCTATGGTTTGCTGAAGCGGTCACAATCAATCACTTCAAGCCATCTCTCTGTGTTCAGAAACAACCGTTCGTGAATCTGACCCTTCCTTGGACATTGTGACCCATCCTAACCCGCTGAGTGATTATCCACTCCCTTCAATTTGTTATGAACAAAACCGGTTCGCGTTACTGAAGGATCAATACGAAATGGCTGCATCTACCAGTTTTCGTGTCCTAACTATTCACAATTTGATAGGATTTCGGGGATCGCCTAAGTAACTGTCATTTCACGTAGATGCCATAACAAGAAGTCTAGCAGATAAGAGTTGAAACCAGATCAGATAAATGAAATGATACAGTTAGAAGACGAACACTAGCATGTCATATCGGCGCATTAGTACCAAATAATCAATAACAACAAAGTTTTAATTTAACGTCTACAATACCTGGGGTGGGGTGCAAACAAAAGGGCGAGCAACAAAAACAAAACCTTAAATCGTGTGGTCTATATGAGATTCATTGCAGCTAGGTCCATGGTAGCCTGTGTTTCAAAAATAATTGCTTTTGTACACACAGGTTTGAGGCGGTTTACGACGACGGTTTCAGAAAACTTTAGGAACCGTGGACTGTGGTGAGTACTAAGGTCAAGTCCACGTTGATTTCAGTTGACAGGATATGTCGTCCGATAGACGAAGTTGGGGGGCTTACGATTCTCTGTGACCACAGTGTCCAGTTGTTAAACCTGTTTGTGAACCCACCTACTTACATGTTCCCTTATTTTTGAGATCAATGATCTATTGGTTCTGTCTAAGTGACTTTCTCCGTAGTTACATAAAAATTGGTAAACAGTGTGATCTGGAACCAATAGGCTGATCTCCTTTGAGTGTAGGCACAGGTAACCTGCGAGCCTGATTAAGGACCCTCAACTGCGCAGCACTGTAAGTCCGTTTCAGCGAAGTGAAAATCCTTTGGGTTGTCCGCAACGTCGGATACCCCATCACTCTTAATGCTTCGGTATCCAGTCACTGCGGCACTGAATAAACTTTTCGGGATACCCATTACTCCCCAGAGTCGTCCTGAGCACTTTCAGTTCTTGCTCAACGCAGTCGGATGTGGAGATGCGGCGCGCCCTGGTGAACAGTGTTCTCACCATACCCCGCTTATATCTCACCGGGATAAAACTGGTGAAATGCATATATTGAGCAGACGTTGTTGATTTTCTAAAAATGCTGCGCTTTGTTGATCCATCGGTCCTTCGTGTGATGAGTATGTCTAGCGAGGGCAGACTTTCCTCAGTCTATGCTTCACAAGTCACCATGAGGTTGAGGTGGACGCCGTTAAGCAGCAGGACAAATTGTTCTAACAGCCCCCAGTTTTTGGAGAGGACCAACGTATCGTCTGCACAGCGCTTATAGTATGACAGTTATGAAATGGTATCACCTAGTTTTCCTTCTACCAAGATCATGAGAAAGCTAACAAGAAGACCTAGTGAACTAACCATTGTCACTCCGTCGATTTGGCTGTTTTGGAAATTAAAACTGACATTCTCCGTACACAGTGAAAGCAAAGTTTTCAGATAATCCGTTGGAGTGCGAATAGATGTATTTTCCGCAACAATCTGTCCACACACAAAGTCAATTGTTTTTATCAGAGGCACATTAAAAGAGGGAAGTTGAAAATCTGTAAAGCACATGTTCATTCTTGGTGATGATTCGGTCCAACTCAACCGCAAGTTCCAGCAAGTCTTTGATACTATATCTCTCAAACTTTTGAATGACTGGCTTTAAAATCGTGACCAAACATTCAGCCAATTTTTGATCAGGTGAGTTAGATATAGATAATATCAGTCGAAGTGACATAGCATGCTTGTGGTTCTTTAAAAAACCGTACAGTTGAGACAACGAGCAGCTGCTCGGTTTTAGGTGTTCGTAAATCATCTCATCTATCCGCCTACGTTTATGAATAACTTTCAGCTGGTGACAGATACTTTCTTTTTCTTCGTTCAGAAATTTAAACTTTCGTTTATCACTAAGGATTGATAAAATTTTCCCCCTGTAACTCATCTTATCCATGATTATTGCTCCGGAACTTTTGTCTGGTTTGAGGATTACAACATTTTTCGATTAAAGTTCTTGCAAAGCCTGAAGGTGTTATCGAAAATCTGTCGTTTACACGAGCATCCAAAAACGCATAAGCTATGTCAGTGAGCTTATTTTTGAACTGGTTAAAATCATCGCAGCTAGTAGGCATGAGTCAGACTCAGTGTCATGAGCTGTATTCAAGCAAACAGAACCCTTTATATTTACACAAGTTGAAAGCAAACTGTTGCAGACGTGTAACTGCGATTACAACAATCCAACTAATTTGGCTTGGGTCTTTCTTAGCTGTCATCAATCGCTTTTTCAGGGAATTAATCGAACTGGTAGATACTGTCCGACAGAGTTATATTCTTCAAAATTTACTCCAAAGGTTAGTATCCTAAACAGAAAACGAGCACCACTTAACCAAACATACAAGCAATTGGTCCGTATTTGGTAAACCGTAATTCAATACACCGATACAAAGTCAAGCCTGTTCACATTGATTTGTGTCAACATTTTCAAACGAAAAGCAACCCAGTGTTTTCAACGAGTAGGTCAAACAACAGGTTTGCATACGAAACTAGACAAGAATGAGGTTCTTCATTACGAAGCGGAAGAAATAAGAAAAGAGAACTAACACAGTTGTAGATGTGAGAAAGAAGAAAGTCAATTAGCAATGCAAATCAAGATTATGAGTTGTATCACCACATATACTTCGAAATCACAGTGATAAACGCATGTATGCGCGTTGCTTTGCAGTGGCCTGCTTACAGCTGTTTCAGTGGGGAACACTAGGTACAAACAGAAATCTTGGGGAGTTCAGAACCTGCTCTACAGTAGATCAGACTGCTCTAGACCTAGTTCAGCGGAGCGTCTATCGCTTCCGTGATTGGCGATCACGTCAACGTTTGCCCACAGACGATAAAGCAGATGTCTCATTCGTACACAAAGTAAATGACACAACCGCTGGATTACTAGTAAGTCGTTAGACAAATTTGTAAATATGAAGAGACATGTACGTTAAGAATCTCGGCTTAAGCTGAATCTATGAGAGCTAAATGAACCATATCTCTCTAGGGGCACGCATTTTGCACTAGCTGAGCTACGAAGGCACTCTGGGAGGCTGGGGATTTGATACTAAGACTTCAGTATCCAACGCTCCCCCCCTCCATCGGATCTTTGGTGTCCACCACAGTCAGCGTAGATGTTACAATTTCAGTAACTGTGTCGACAATCAAGAAGTTGGGACCCAACCAGACATACACCGATGAACAATGATGTGATTCGAATAACCAGTCTGTTTCATACGGGTCAAACAGAGTGGAGACAAAAGCGCATGAACATCAAAAGCTAAGTTACGATTAACACGGGCAGACCGGGATAAAAGCTGGACGGGGAGACCGACCACATAAATATATTGAAAAAGTTGGTTTCATTCAGCAACTCAATGTTTCTGCAACATCACTAATTAAAATGTGTGCTTGTACTATACGCACGAGCAGTTATCAACAGCAGTGCAGTGACATCACGTAAGGAAAGTAATCGGAGGTTTCATGTAACCTTCCGACGACAAATACAGCGGGATAGCTTAAAACTTACAACATGGCAGGAGGACATAATGGTTTTATGGTTTTCAGTTTAGCCAAATAGGTAATAAAAACAAGTATTTCATAAACAGAGTTTGTGGGAATAAGAAGACGATGCATCAGTACACCGAAATCTATGGATCAAGTCCGAAGCAGACAATGGGCCAGTGGATGCGATTTTTGCGTTTACACAGTTGATTGGTGTTGCACGTTCAACAAAGCCAAACCGAATGTGATCAAAGTTGCACTGATGTTACATAACAATACGAGAAGAGATTCAGGTGGAACACCATGTTAACTTCTTGGATGGATAGACGAAGCAACTGAAAAAACAAGTTCCTCATTCTTACGCTTTTACATCAACTACACCGCAATAGCGATCTGATCAACCATCTCGGTAAATGCTTAGCCATAAGTCGATGGAAACTTTTATGCGTCTTACTAACGAAACCGCCTGTGTTCTCATGGACCACCTCAGAGTCTTGACATTTCACTGTCAACATTATCAACGTCATCATCATCGAAGACAAAACAGTACATTAGTAGTTCTCCCTTATGCTTAACTGTCATACAACCATGAAGAAGGGAGAAATCTTAAATAATAATAAATACAAAGAAATGGGAGGGAGAAAACCTAGCTAAAAAACAACTATTTCTACACTCGAACACTCAACATCAAGGTCATTAAATCTCGCAAATAAACAATCGAGCTGTGAGCGACAGTAAGGCGTCCCCAAAAAGATAGATTCTTTACGGATCTCACTGCCCTCACATCAATAAGTACAGTAATTTCACAAATAACTCGACCAAACAAAGACAACATTCACGCCACTGAGTCCGATTAGCCATCTAGCGTTTCTAACCACCTATTCCGACATTCGCGAGGTCCTCAGCTTTGGGGACGAACACGACCTACAGTAGTCAACCCTTTGATGAACGACTTCATTTCTCTACACCAGTTTGTAAGCTGTCCACCTCACATATTATGCTAGTCTACAGAAGCGTCGGCAAAGAGTACTCAATGTGGCAAACGACTGGCTAGCATCTTCAGTACATGGCATGACGATATAAGTCTATGTAAATGTCAGAATTGAAAAAGAGAAACTACTTGGTAATCACCATCAATATCTACCTCATAACCTCTTCGTCGCTTACTCGTTGGTGCCGCTTGATGCAAACGATTGACCGGAAATGTCAATGGTCGACTATCTGAAGGCGTCCTTTATCCTGAACGGTTACATTTCTCTCACACAAATTAACACAGCCCTCATAGTCGCCTCTCATACGCGAGCTTTCAACCTTATGAAGATGTCTCTCTATCGTCAGAGGTGTCCTAGATTGACGAATACCGCCCTGGCTTTAGAGACAAAAGCTTCTATTTAATTACCTATATCTACGTTTCTATTGATGCACCTTCCCAAATACACAAACCGCTCAAAAAAATGTGTAACTTTAATATCACCCAACATTAAATCCAAGTGATTTCGACCATTTCACAGAACCGCTCTGCACTTTTGAGCCTACAAGGCGTATTAGCAAGACGCACATATTGTCTAGCATTACTTGTGCTACTTGAAAATGGTCAACAAACACATTGTTGTCAGCATAAACAAGATCAGTTAGCCCTCCACCACATAGACATTTTATTCCAGCGTTTAGTGAGTGCACCAAGCAGTCCTTTACCAGTACGTCTATGATAAGACTAAACAGAAATGGTGAAAGTGGTGAACGCCGCCCTCAACGCTGAAACTGTCACCATAAACCCTAACGTGAATTGAAGTGTGAGAATAAGGAGTTGACAGTATGTTCATATACTTATTCGGTACACCCTTGAGTTTAGGCGACTTGGGAAGTGTAAATCGATCCACCGAATCGAACGCATCATTAGGTTCAAGGGACACAATACTTGTAGGCCGGCGTCAGGTATGACGTTGCTTCAGAATTTGGCGATGAGTGAGAATGTGATCAGTGCATTTTCCTCGAAGACGAAAACCTGCACCTTTTTCCTTAATGTCTGTCTCCCGATCTGCAGTGAGTCGACGAAGTATGATGGATGCCAGAACCCTAGTAATGACTAGAACCAAGTTAATTCAGCTGTGATTCTCACAAAGGATCTTGATTCATTTTTTGTACAGGGGAACTATTGTCAACTAATCCTAGCAGGGATGTTCTTTGTTGTCAACCACGGAACGGTGGTAATATTGATGCATAACTGTTATGCAGCCAAGGGAAGAAAAAAGCTATTCCAAAGAAAAAAGGAGGGAAGGAATTAGGGCTTTTTTTAAAAGGAACTTTATACCCAAATATGAAACCGCAAAATCGATATTTCTACACCTTGCAAATAAACTGAGATTGGAAACGTGGCAACGTCTGTAGCTTTCACTGTTTCACTTTAGTAAGTGCGCATACTTTACAGAAAATTCAGCCAAACAACAAAAAGATTCACACCACCAAACCCTATTATCCGACATCTATTCCATCATCTCTGACAACTGGTTCTGGAAAATCCGAAGGTCTCCAAAGCGAGATGAAAAAATTCGACTTACACTGGCTGATCTAGTGGCAGCTGGTTTATTTCTCTATCCAGTCATCATTCGGGCACCTAGCAAATTGAGCCTAACGGTTGCAGCAGTGGAAAACAGTAATGAATGTGACAGTCGATTAGCTGGAACTCCTAGTGCACGAACCAACTAGCCAAGCTTGTGCATCCTTACGGATAAAAGTGAATGAATTGACGTGATTCCATACATCAAATCTCCGTTTCCTAACCTGACGGTTAATCAAACAATGGTGCTACCTAATGAGCGCGGTTAATTGCAAAAATCAATAGAAGAAAGGGGTGAAAACCTCATTATGTCTTTCGTTCTGAACAGTCACGTTTCGCAGCCGGAAAGTTCTGTCACACAACTGCTTGTTGATAATAAGAGTGGCTTCCACACTGTTAAGTCCTCCAAATAAGTCGTCCTCACAAAGTTTACGCAAATGGTTTTGATTTCCTACTACTGAATATCGTTGTCACTCTCAGGGAGATGAAAGAGCGCTTGTCAACAGGGTTCATAGAATCGAGCGAACTCTACTCCATAGGGGTCGTCTAGAACAAACTTCTTCAACACAAAAGTTCATGGTAACCAAATGTTTCGTTCAGGGCTCGTGTGGAGCACATCATCACTGTAATCTGAGTGGCTTGACCAACAAACCAAGAGTCGCACGACCACCAAAATTTCGCACAATCAAGAAAATAATCTTTCATCTACTACAGACTACTACTACTACTACTATATCGTTCATTTTGAAGAGCAATTATACATATCTTCGTTCAAAGAAAGAACAATCAGTGACACCAAAATTAAGCAACAGGGATATAAAAAAGTTGAATGCGAAAACCAGCTATCTGTCAAATGTGAGACGTTGCATAGTTGGCGACATTCAACAATTGAAAATTCCTTTCACAAGAATAGCAAGCGTTAATGGGCCAGTCATCAAATGAAAAGTTATATGTGGCGTATATACCAAACAGTTTTAGAATTGGAAATAAAATAT
>JTDE01000052.1:21327-33801 GCA_014338405.1 Paragonimus skrjabini miyazakii | reverse complement strand
CTATCCTGTGTACTGGTAGTTGCCTGCACGGAGGTGCTGGCGGTAATTTCATTGTCTTGATCGAAGGTAACCAGTACGATTAAAACCAGATAGAGTGGTTGGCCCTATCTGGAGTTGCTGAACTCTTAGCCAGTCAAGGTTTGCACCGAGACCGCCCAGTCGGCGCCACGAGGAGGTGGTCCAGCGCGCCGACTACTACTACTACTATATCGTTTATTTTGAAGAGCAATTATACGGTACCACCCAAAGAAGTGAACTAACCTAGACATCACAGTTTCTACAGAATGATCTTTGATTTGAAACAACGCAGTGTTTTAAGACGGTAGGGTACATATCGAATCTACCAACAATTATAGTGAGCCTGTTTAACGTGTTACGAGATTCTGCAGTTGAAACACTTAAGATCCAGGAAGTGGCAACACACAAACAGTCGAGTGTTTTAGGAGTGGGCACACTCAAGCGGTACACCAAAAAAGAAGGGGGAAAATGGGACAATCCGTTCTACGATAAACTCTAATCAAGACTAACCATAGAAGGAGGGATACGAAAACACGTGGGGTAAAGGGAAGGGAGAATAACTGTGCATCAACACGTCTTCTTCCAAAGAACACTACCATAAAAAAGGTCGGCGACTGAGTCAAATGTGATCAAAATGACGAGTACAGAGAGTGATCGTGTTAAAAAAGTGGACTTCATCAACTTTGTACGGTGAGTACAAAAACAACATCCTTCCCCTAACGGAAGATAGACATGAACTAACAGTAAGAAAGTGAGAAGCAATATTCGTTCTACCGATCTGCCCGAGGCAACAGGTTTTGCATCCCCTAAAAGGATATCACAGTTCACTAGTAGAATCAACCAGATGGACTGCACAGGGGCTTTGAGTTACGGTAACATCTGCTCAGCACCTTTGAATAAGGTCAGATGTGTACATGGAATCCACAAAATCACGAGGCCTTCGAAAGTTGGAGAAAATCGGCCTTTTAACTTCATACACTCAAAACAATGAAAGTTTTTGGAGAAGTGGCCACATCGAGCCAACTACAACACACCGTATATCTACATTTACAAGTTGCTCGGCTGTAGAAAAACGGACGAGACAATTATAAAACATCACAGGAGTGTGATATAATCAGTAAGTAACCAAAAATGAATTGAAAGATGACAAAATGCATCATCATCATCATCTAGACTGATTATGATTGCCCACCAAATTCAAAACCCATATAAAATGACATAGGATTCTAACAGTCGTCTGAAACGTAAAATAAAAGACAGAGCAGGTCTAAGTATCCATATGATGTGATCTATACTAGTTGAGCTGTCCCTCGAAATATGTGGCGCACTCACTAAGTCGACTCATCTGATAGATGTTAGGTAAACTACTTGCATTTATAAACGTGACCTGAATAATACTAGGCCGATAACCAACGCAACTACGGGTCAAAGAGATTAGGACTCTGTGAGTCACAAACAAAAAGAATCGGTGCATCTCTTTATGTAAATTTTCAACCAGTTCGTGTTTTAGTTGTCCTATTCACAGTCAGACGGAATCAAAAGACATTTAAGCACAGTTCATTGACAAGACAAAAGCGTAATGCTGCCGCAAACGTAGAAATCTTCCCAGACCTATTTTTTCACACTTCTGCTGTTTACTAAATATATGATAGCCTGATTGCTGACACATGAGTAGTTTATCTTACATTTGCGGTTGCAAAACTTTCGAACAAATGAAGAAAAAAACGTGAAAAACAGCATGATCCGAGTCCACAAAATGAACGACAGTCCCCAACAATACCACTAATTGTTATATGAAATTACTTGTGTCCGTGAATGAATCGCACATAGAAATTTCCATGTCACATAATGTGTCTGCTTGTATGAAGGTACTCTGTGTTACTTCTCCAAAAGTAACAGATTTATTTTGCCATAAACACAAGGTTATCTGTAAGACTACCGACGCAAAAGATGCTTGTAACTAATAAGGGACTGTCAATTAGTACTTACGAGGCAACTGCTAATGGGTAGGCAACATAATCTTTTTATAAATTGTGATCGTCTTTCACTGTATCCAAAACCAGATTAGCATTATAAAACATTTCATATTTTGGGAAAAAATAGGGATTAAACAATATTCTTCGTGTTACTTTAGTGCGAAATTTGGTAGACTCACAGAAGAAAAGATTACTACACAGGGTGATAAGCTTTAAAAAATCATAGTAATGCATATTTGGACAAAAGAATGAGCAGGGATTTATTCAGAGCTCAGACTGTGCGAACCACACAGGTATACTATATATTCGCAGACAATATGAATGGTCAGATTAGCTTAAAATGCGTCTGCTGATTAGGACCTCATATGAAAAGTAGAACAGCTCCGGTTCTCATCTGGCCACACTTTAGCGCTCGAACCAGGGCAACCACGACGTTTACATTAACTGTTTGTGAACACCAAAGGATGGATTGATGGGCTTAACTGATACTGCCACAATAAATTGCAACAAACACGCTTTTGTCCTTGAATAACATTTTGGATCCGATTTCGAGAAAATGTCCGACGACGTAGTGTGGCTGTAAATACCTCACTGTGCATAAAATCATCCTAAAATGTATTCGCTAACCTCAGCGCAGATTAGTCTTCCATATAAAACGCTCATCGAAACCACGTTAAAATTCGTAATCAACGTGTAGTAGGATAGTTCCGTAGGACAGTCCCGTAGCACATGCAAAAATCCATACTGTTGGACGAAAAATGGACAAGGGCAGTTAACGTCGGTTAACTGGCTTAACTCTGGTATCAAAGGAATACAGCGTCCATTCAAGACTCATTGCACTTTTATATGTGCACTGGTTGAATATCCGGATGGTCACAACGAAAGAAACAACCCGTCATTATCACTACGGCTTACTTCTCGACACTGATCGATCACGCAACCGTTACTGAATATCCGTCATTCCTCCAATTAACACTTCAACCGACTCAGCAAAATGACATCAAACTGACCATGTTAGTCAGGAAAAACCAAACGCTAGCCAACAGCTGGAATACCAGAAGCGGACTGGTTAGTCACGATCTTACCATAAGAAATTACGTGAAACAGTACGCGCGTAGAGACTCCCGAATGAGCGATTCAACGATGACAAAGACAGCCTCACAATACAAGGTGATGATGACGAAGTAAATGTGTGAGCTGTTATTCAGACAAGTGGAAGGAGTGTGTTGGTTTTCTCGAGCAAACCGTCTGACTACAAAGACGTACCGCGAGAAAATTCACTATTAATATCAACCCTCTAGAAGTACCAGATACTTAAAGATGATAACGCTCTGACTAACAGCAGTTAGAATTGTCTTGGAACGAATATGCCACTTTTTATGGCCAAGGCATACTAAGAGCACGGTTCACCTTCTGTCCACCTGTGTACAGTAGTCAGGATGTGATGTCCAGTCAATCAAAGTGGTGCTCGTATGGAAACTGATTAATTGATGATATTCGGTAAATGTGACTGACAGCGAGAAGCAAGTAAACATGCGCTAAAGTATAACCAGATGAGAACGCGAGCTGTGCCCCTTTTGATGTGAAGTTCAAATCGGAAAGCCCATTCTAAATGACCTTATCCACGTTTTTTTATAGCAGCACACAATACGCGCACCTCCTGCCAAAATAGGCAAGTACATCAGCGCACGGTTTAGGCCAACCGAATGCTTTGCACGCCCACAATTATTGCAGTTACAAAAACTTAACTTTGGGTGAGGAAACTATAACAATCGTCGACCAGCCCGTGTACGCATCTTTAGCAACATTCGTGAACTCGACTCTCTCCTTTTCCAAATAAAGCTCGGTCTCAAACAGACAGTACTGGCGTCAATTATAGCTATCCTGATTTAATCCAATACAGTCGATTCTATGTTGGGGATAGTACATCGTCGTTTAGTGCCTAAATTTACCGTGCGACATCCCAACGACTGTAACCAATGATTAACCGGAAATCAGCCATATTTGGGGCAAAACATGTCAACAAAACTAGAACACAAGATACTATTAGTGTTATGACCGCAAAAGACGCTTGAAATCTCGTACAACTCATGTTAAAACATAGGACCACGAACGCGTATACTCATTTGCACGGCTGACGTGTATTCACACACACGCACAAACTGGGTAGCAGTACGTTGTCAGTCGCCTTGGCGATACATCCCTCATAATGCGTACACACTGTTTCAATACTCGCTTCTGGTCCATAGTCCTCCTAGCGTTGAGATTTGCCCTTCAGCTCCCGAAAGTACGTACTATACTATTCACAAACGAATCTGAATGTTATACAGCATTAGTACTATTTGTACACACTTCTGAAGATAGGCCAATTACCAATTTAGCGCCAAAAAAAGCGCAGCTATTAAACCTAATTCGTAAGCGTAAACTAATAAAAGGGAGAAAAGCACAGCAAGCTGTATTACAATAACGAAACGAGGAAATATTTGCACTACTTATACCAGGATCGCATTATTTTTGTTGTTTTGTTTTTTTCTTCGGAAAAAAATTATGATAAATAGAGAGGACTACGTAAATTTTTACAATACACAAAATTGCGTTAGCCTAAAATGAGAAGTTAACGAAAACTGTCATTTTGGAATAGACCCAATTGTGACCAGCCTAATCTTGGGCGACACTCGAACCAATGACAGGAACAGAACGTTCAAACGTGACAAATTCTCTACCAGCTAAACTACGAAGCCACGTCCAGAACTTTGGAATCTCACATGTGGGCTCCGCTACTCGCCCATCCAGAGTTAAATTTCCGACTTCTCAGAGTAGCTCAATAGCTCACTTGATAACACTTTTGTGTTATCTTTGAAAAGTTAAGCAGGTTAGGTTTCAGTGCAGACCGGTACCAAGGGCCACTCATCTGGTCACTCATTTCTGTTTTACTGTAACGTGTGTCACGTCGTGCTTTGGTCTGTAGGCTAACGATTAGTTAAGCACACTGAGGCCTCGATCATCAGGCTATTAGTTTAGGTTATCTCTTATGGCACTTTCTGATGTGGCTGAGACATTAATCAAGACTTTGACCGTCCTGGCTTAGAACGTGCGGAACTGATAACGAACATTCCGGCCGAGATCACGCCAAAATAGTATCCAAATCAAAGAAGGAAATAAATAAGTGTGAATCTGAAACAATATAAACGAGGTTCTCTTCGCATTATACTTGGTCAACACATTACAATTCGGGAGGCGGCCACTAAAGAACAGGTGAGATGTCTTCGAGGACGACAATACATGGGCTGTGTACATACCAGGTGCTAAGTATGTGTATAAAATATTTAAAGGAGGCACACACTAATTAGTGAAGCATTTACTGCAAAGTTTCAGATTCACACTAGGATCTGTTATCAAACAAATAAATGTGTTGGAATGAGATTGTTCTGCCGCTCACTGTGTTTGACTATCGGTCTGTCTTCGCTCACTTTTCGTCAGAGTTTCAACGAGGCTGACGTGATGGCTGTCTATACTTACGTGTCGACTGAACAAATTCCACAAACAGAGAGCCTCTAATACAGGCCGTTCCCCCTTCATTTTTGCCCGCGCGACCACTTTCGTATGATTCGCGTTGACCTTGTGACCTGTGTTTGCTCCGTGATGTCAGAGTTGTGCTCTAAGGTCGGCTCGTCGCATCTCTAACTTGTGTTCGTGCACCCCGTGTGCGCAACTGCCTATCTGCCTCCCCTACACACTGTTGGTCACACTCGAAACTTGGAATCGGACAGATCACGCCAGATTGTTTATATGGTTTTATACAATCCTTGACGCTCACCAAAGCTGAACGGGGTGTTGGGTTTGGCTTGTGTGCTACTTGGATGCCCAGCGATGGGACCATCATTTGTGCTACTTCAGATGTGCCGTGAATATATGGCAATGTCATTCGCGTTCTGGGTTCTGCGTGTTCAGTTCTTGTAAACCCCTGACAGATGCCTTTATAAAACTACTGAAGTACCCATTGGAAGTGAATAGTTTGAACAGGTGGCCTCTTGACTTCTAAGTTCGGGTGAGCTACAGTGCGTGTCTACACGTCGAGACAACGTTGGCACACAGGCTGGATGGTTGCTGTTGAACTGGAGACTTACATCAGTTGTTGTCGGCTTACGATAGACAGACGGCTCGGTGCGAATTTTCCTTTTCTTCGTGTGTAAAGGTTATTCCATCTAAATTGGACATCATCCACAAGTGATCGCGACCATCGCATTCCCATAAATTTTCCGATCGGCTCCTTTCGAAAAGAAGCACCAGACTCGAGTTTCACTCTCATTAGAGCTTGTCAGTTTAATCTATATGAAAACCGGAATCCCCTACTACTAATCAGTTACTTCATCTATTATGGCATTCAACCAACTGTGGAACTGGTCAAGCTGAGTCCGAAGTGAAACAACGAATGTCATTCACATTTTTGGTCTGAATACCTGAAAGGCGTCAGATTCGAAGTGCTTTAGTACGACGTCTGCAAGAAATCTCAATATGAATAGCCCATTGGTGCGTCTCTCGTCTGTAGATAGACTCGGCTGTCAAACTGTAGGTAAGTCTTTACGCAAAGCTCCATAACTGAACCAACTCTTCCGGAGAAATAATCCTTCCACTACGAAGGCTTTCGTCTTTACTTATCAGGAGCTTCAAACTTTCTATCGCAAATTTCTTCGGTATGTTGGTGAAAAGCGGCGTATCATCGAAAGAAACCAGAGTGTCTTCTTTTTGCAGCTCGAAGCCCTTAGTCCTTCTCGGAAAATCAGTTGAGTTGTTCGCGTCATGAATGTCGTGAGGTTGACATGGTCGGAGAATACAAAAGAGGAACTTCGTTGGTTAGTGGTTTGGGGCCGTCCTAGATGCAACAGTGGGTCTCAATTGTACTTGACCTTTGTACACCGTTGGTAGTCCATATGGTCATGATACTGGTCGTCCGACAGGTCTAAGGTATTTGGCTTGTTCTTCTGTGGATGATTTCTTAAGTGGTGTTACAGTTTTGATGATTTGACCCTTAAAACCCTTCGTAGATACTTCATTAAAGTGTTCATACATTTCGGAGTCTTTTAGAAGATCGTTCACCTTATCCTTATAATTCTTTCTGTTCAATGCGGCTATGACGTCACCTTTGTCTCTGAGTAGGATGACGATCTGATCATTCTTTTTAAGTGCCGAAGAGCTTTATGCTCACTGACTGTCAAAATATTTGTTGACTCCCGACTGGTCAGCTGTTGACACATCTTTGTACTGACAGACTGCTGTACCTGCCCACCCAGACCACAACGTTTCAATCCTGACTCAAGAGATGCAATGAATTTTAAACCTTTTAACAGAACAGCCTTTTCGTCGGATGTCAACTGATGCTCTGACAGGTTATGTATAGGTTCAATACATTGTTTTTTTAGACATATTGAGGTACTGAAATTTTTGATTTAGCCGATTTCCTGCCTTTGTTCTTCTAAAGTCTGTTTAAAACTTTACAGATAATTTGTTCCTGCCGATCCACTGAGCATGGCCACACGAAGTAGCGAACGTGTTATAATGTGACGGGGGGGAAAAGTACTGTCTAAGAGAGGGGAAAATGTACGCGGATAAAAAATAAAAAGTTACAACGACGCAGACAAAGACTCGTCGCCAGACTGCCACAACCAACCCAATCCACCATTCACAAACAAGGCACAATGCGACAGGAAATGAGTTACCATTCGTAAAATATGGTCAAACCAGTGAACCATGTGAGACGAGATCAGTATACTCAAGGGTCGACAGAATACATTTCCTCCGAAGACACGTCGACGAATTTCATCGTTGCTGACACCGTGGTCCAACTACACATCACTAATGTTTCGGAAACGCCGATGGTCGAAAACGGGCACTCAGTGAACATTCTACGTGCGAACGGACCACGATTCGGATCCGCATAATAAGACCGCAGTTAAAGTGGAACTGTACTCTCGATTCTCACGGAAAGACTGAGAGCATGCCGATACCACTAAAGAAGTGAGCTGACAAACGCCATCTCAGTCTTTGTCATACGACCTGTGATCTCATCAGACATTCCACCAGCGCTGATACAACACACCTCTCAAGGGACAGGCACCTCCCTACTAATTCCAACGTACCATCAAAAGTGGGGGCAGGCAGAGACTCTTGCTTATCTTGCAACAGAACTTTACACTCAGTAGGTACAGAGGACACACCAAACTTGAAGAACAGAAGCCTCCAATATGTCTAAGCTGTTCTGGGCTCCCTGCGAACCTCCACAAGTTAGAGGGAGATCACTAACACACCCTGTCTCAAAGCCGAATATGTGGAAGCAATTACACACCGTCATATTCACAGTCTGGAGAATCACACAAGAATCTCGTCTACTGCAAAGTTGAATAGGAAGAGGGAGGCTGAACAACCCCACTCCATCCCACTTCAGATCATCAAGGTCGGCGATACGTAGCCATAAGCCATAACCCGACCCAACGTCTGATGATAAATTGCTTACAGAATGTTTGTAAACTTCTCAACCAAACCCTTCCTCAACAGATAGTCCCAATGTGTGGCTCTGTGAGCCAAATCGAAAGCCCCGCTGATGTCCAGAAAGGCAACAACTGTTGCTTTTCTAAATGAATGGTGAGGTTTAAGCATTAGGCGGAGTATGGAGGTGTGATCAGCGCGGTCACGACCACAGCGAATCCCAGCTTCGTTCGTTTCACCCAGTCCACGAAGTCGAATGACTGGGAACAACTATGACAGGGTAACAATCAGGCTAATCCCTCGGCGATTTGCCAAAGAAATGCGTGAGCTATTTATGAAAATGGGGACGATGTTAGCCAAACTTCAATTATTCCGAACAACTTCAATGATCCACAGCTTCTGGAGCACATCTGTCAGAACTTTAACCAAGGCTAGATCTTCATCCACAAAAGCGCAGGAGGAGGTTTGTTAGGGCTGGGGGGCGTTCCAGAAATTTGATCTCAAGTGAGACTTCCATTTACGAAAACGTCACAGAGCCCGAAGGTGAAGTCAATGACGCGGGTGACCAGTTGAACTGCTAGTGCGCCCTAAACGTCGTTGTAGGTTACGAATAACCTTATCAGTGTTTATGCAGATTGCCTCCATCACAATTAACTTCGTGCTACCCGTCACTCGAATGAGATGGAAAAGATGTCCAGAGTTCCCGGCAACAGCAGTTTGTTCCGTCTCGATAGTGGGTCGTCCTCGTCATGCCTCGTGATCCTCTCGTAGTTGCTTCCCGACTATCAACCGGGTAGCTTTCAGAGTAGAATCGCACTACCTGCTTAAGGGAACATTTCGGCCAGTGTCAAGAAGTTCCAGTGATCGTACAGAGACCCAGTGATTGACAGCTGAACGAGAAGTAGTACCACACCAAACAATACCACACCTATTCATTGTATGACGTATATCTACTTAATGTACCCCAATGTCGTCTTGTGAGTAGCGTCCCAGACTAGAAACAAGCGCACTTTGACAAGTATAGAATGCTTGCGTGTCTGTTGCTTTAGGTATGTCAATTTGTGTTTGACAGCGAAGTGGTCTCCCTTTAAAACACAAAGCGAAGCTGGCAAATACTAGTGTATGGTCGGCATCTACACAGGTGCTCCAGATTGACTTGCAATCTTGGAAGCAGCTACGCCATCAACAGCTGACCGTTATGTGGTCAGTTTGTGTCTACCACTGGCCTGGCGAAGGAAGTCGCTAGGTGGTGCATTGTCATCAGGAACAACGAAAATAAGTGCCTCCAAGAAACAGACTGTTAGCAACACACAGGCACCACACCGTTATCTATTCTACAAGTACTGTAAGAGTGCGGGCCACCTAAGTCACATTCGTCAGCACTTAATCAGCCTACCTGAGCGTTCAAGCCTCCAACTAGAACATGCCTATGAGTCGAGCGGAAGGTTACTAAGTTAGTGATGAGGATCATCTTTGACTGCGTTTGGACAACAGTCTGTGAGAGCATATGCCGCAAGAACAAACAAACAGCGTTTGTCACAGGTGCCTTTCGATGATCTAACGGCACCTTCTAGTTTGACACTCCAAAGTCGGCTATTGACAGGAATACAACCAAGCAGCGCCTCCTCTGCATATGCGCTCACGGCTATCTCAGCATTGGCTTGGTCGGTGACTTGAGCCGCATGGTTTCCAGACCAGCGCACATTGTACGCGCACAGTGAAGCGGCCCATGTTGTAGATCTAAACTAGAATGCTTACGCTGTGTTTCAGCAAGGCAACCTATATCGATGACGGGAGTCTTAAAAGTACGCGCAAGAGCTGTCTGTTGACCTGTCTTTATAAGGGTACAGACATTGAAGATGGCAAGTTTGAATGGTGTTCGGGGACGAGTGACGTTTTGTGTTCGTCAGGCGAAGATATTACCTTGGTATATTGCACACTGTCTTTCTAACCACGACAATCGTCGCGGTGAGCAATCTGGGCAAGTCTCTGCATGTGCAAAAAAGAGATTGGGGAGGTTACCAAGTGAAGAATTAGTCAACGAAAGGGGAAAATGCGACCGATTAGCTTGGTGCGATAGAGTGTAACAGAAGAAAAGCTGATCGCTGGCACCTCGGTCGAAGAGTTACGGTAGGAACATAGGACAAAATCTTCAAGCAACAGGTTTATAATTGTCGGGAAGAATAATTCTCTGTTGCCCAGACCGACGAAGAGGATTAGCTTGAGGGTCCCTAGCCTGAACTACTAGTTTACAAGAAACTTAACCCGCAAGGCAGCGAGGGAACTAAGCAGTTCGCAGTCCACTGGGTACCAGTGACCAGCTGAGGTTTCGTTCAATCGCACCTCAGATGGAGTTCACTCATCCAAGATGCCCAAGACTTCTTGCATGAGGTTGCGACAGAAGCAATGGATCTGGCCAGCCGAGTAGTCCGAAACCTATGGGGCTGCTGTGATTCTTGCTTCCTGTTACCGGCTGCTGGTGGCCAAATTGGTTCATACGTACTTCGAATGAGGTTCAGTCATTTAAGGTACCCGGCATATCTTACGTATCCGTCGGAGCCAGTAATCATTGAGGTGATACGTACGCCTTCGTCCAGATTTTCCCATGGCTGACGAGAACCGATGTCCGTATGTCAAACGAACAGCAAGCTGTCCGAGGGCCCATGTGCTCCCGTGGAGGCATCTGAAAACCTTTCATGACGGGATGATATACAACATGCTAAATAGCACATGTGGCATTCTATAGGAGACCCGGATGCCAACCGTAAATCCACCAAATCTGGTAGTACTAACGCCCACTGTCCGCGGCTGCCTATTCGACGGGAAAAACCCCCCTATTTCGCCGCTGGCCCTCAAGTGGAAGGCCGTTTCCCAATCCGCAACCTGGGGACGCGCCCGGTGACGTCGAGCCTACCCCTCAGTTTACAGTATCAGTAATCAATAATTTGGAAGAGCAAACAATGGTTAATAAATAAATCTTACATTATGGACAAATCTGTCGCGCATACATTAAGTCGACAACGTCGTAGAAACAAAGCAATAACTTAGTAGAGCTAGGCAGCGTAGAAATTATGGAACAGAGGCTAATGTGCTGGGGTGTATGAAGGATCATTGACGGATTGTGAAGAAGATGAAATGAAGTAAACCGCTACCTTATGAATCCTACCCCAGTTTGGCGGTCAACAAAAGCGGACACCCAGCTGTCTAGACTGAAGGAGAAGCGTGGTCATCACAGTGGCCTCCAGCAGATACTGGAGGACATCAGAATGTTCCGGCAAGGACCATCCAGAAAGGATGACACGAAGGACGCTCTTAATAAACGACTTAAATAATTCTGTTCAGTGTCACATCAGTCGACTGCCGTGATCGTTAATAACGTAACTATAGTTAACGTGAGAGAGCCCGATGCACCGAAACCTCATCGACGTAGCCTATGAAAACGCTAAGTATAGTTAAGTCGATGGTGCCATGATACAGGTTTGGCAATGATTTGAAGTGCACTTTCAATTATCGAGGTCAATTAGCCAACCATTTCAGACAGAAACCAGGATGTGTTGTATTGTGCTGACACCATTAGTTCAAGATCATGACTGTGTACCAGTTATACAAAATTCGAAGTTTTTGAAAAAATCGCAGCGTTTTATAGTAGAGAATGTGCATTATTGGTATATTATCTTGTTAAAATACAAAGCTATGACGACAAAAAGTAGAGTACTCTTTAATGTGTGGCCATGTATGTTATTACTGTTAACAGTATAAGTCACATATGTACGCTGAGTTTGTCATAACTCGGTAGTAACAATGACTATCCATAAAATGACTACGGGTTTGAGTCCTGGCTAGTACTATGGTCGCTGTCCAGACGTAGTCGGACTATGAATCCATTAAGTAACAGTGCATTGCAAGAAACAAAATGGGTCGTGAAAAGTGGGAAGGCTACGTACATTAACACATTAGAGAGCCCTCTGAGATCATATACTACACCACAACCCAATCA